>CAUZXS010002150.1:2500-25662 GCA_963585895.1 Sepioteuthis lessoniana
TCGTTCTTTGCCTTTTCTGATGAAGATCTTCTTATATTTGTAGGCAATATTCTGTAGGCAATGCTAACTCCCTACTACTGATAACTCCTTTGGAAGAGTTGAGTTCCTCATGCATATCATTATATGAAAGGTTTTCATCTTTAATGTTTTCTGCCTGCCTCTGACTGTCCAACTCGACAAGCAAGTTGCCATTCCTTGTTTTATTAACAGTTTTAGAAGTAGCCCTTGTAGAAATAACTTTTTCTATGAAGAAAAGACAAGAAATTGGCCAGGCAGACCTCATCCAAAGTTTCAATAACAATGAATCTGTGGAAGTCTCCTGCCTCATTCTCCGAGTCTGATTCTGACAGGTTTTGTTTAGTTTTTTTTTATTTGAAGACACCATATATATTGTATATTTTTCGCTAGCCCTCTGCTCCACCACCACCATGGAGTCCAACTTGTGTTGGGAACGAACTAAGGGGGAAACCCATTCGTCTTGGTTGATTCTCAGCACTATTCTCTCAACGCAATTGACCCTCAGTCACTGCCTTCTAGCACCTATAAAATAAAGGGTTGGGAACTTGCTGCAAGTGCAGATTTAAAAGTATGGTCAGGATAAAATATATAGGTGCTAAGGCTTGACATGACCAGCCAATTGATTAGACCAGGCCTGTCAGACCATGTACTGTGTTGCAATTCATTGCCCACTCCGTTGCCAGATCAATGACTGCTCAACCACCAGGATTCTCTCCTCGTGCCTTACAAGTTGCCACCCATATTTTACAGCTCCAACTGACAGGACGGAATCAATCAAGATGGTAATTCCTTTTGGTTAGTAACTTAATGCAAAGCAAGAAAATTATGAAAGAAGGAAGAAAAGAATCAGTTTCATCATTTTAATTGCAGAAAAAGGACTCATGAAGGATTTTAACTAACTGGGATATGTTGACAATGTTAACATCAGTAATTACTGAGTACTGGCTTTCATATTTAATTATACAGTGGATATAACCTGACAATTCATTTACAGTCATGTTAAGCATAAAAACCAAGAATTTAGTCAATGTCTGGTAGAATAAATAAAGCCATTAGCGAACAAAATTGAAAGGTGTGAATGGTTTACAGAGCAGATAACTAAGGTTGTAATGATGATGATGGATCTCATAAATTATATATCCAGACTTGTATGTTAGTCAAACTAAAAGGCAGCTCTCTTCACAGTAAAAAACTGAACACACCTGTTTTTTTTTACAGGTTTTTAATAGCTATTTGTCTTTTGCCGACAAACAGCAATTAACTTATATATGATAATATATATGCTCCCCCTCTTGGGGTTGAGCACTCGGTAGCCATTAAGTGCATATGTAAACAAAAGAAAGATGATACATATGCATTAAAACCCCTTCACTTATGCTGAGATTGCTGTGCACCTAGATATCCGATTGGCGTAAAGTCAGCCAGGTTTTGATCACATCTTGAAGCATCTCACATGTATAGCCACACTGATAAGTTGATACATCGAAACAGTCTATCTGTGGATGACTTTGGTTCATTGGCATAATGGTTAGAATGTTTGCCAATGGTCTAGGAGACCAGGGTTTAATCCCAGGTTGTCATACCAAAGATTAAAAAAAAAAAAAAAAGTAGTGGGTACTTCCTTGCTTATCACTCAGCATTATAAGGTAAGGATCAAGGATGCAATCTAAGGAAAGGAGTAGCACTCTCCACTACACCTCAGTATAGTAGCTATTGAAAAGAGAGCCTTCAGGTCACCCTTGATTATGATTGGCCAATTTACAACTTATATATACATATGCAAGGATTGGCTGAAAAGTTCATAGGTTGACCAAGATACTCTGATGAAATGTGACCAAATGACATTGATGGTTACAGTGCTTGGATCCCACTGATAAAAAAAAAAGTCATCAACAGCATATATGAGGTCAGCCTATGACCTTTTTATCCCAGCCTCAAACAAGGATTGGCTGAAAAGTTCATATGATGACATCATATCTACTGCTGATGACTTATTTTATTTTCAAGGATCCTAAAGAGAATTTTCAAAAATAACCCAAAATGCAGACTCCTTAACCCAGTCAAAAATCAAATGAGAAAAATTGGCAAAATTATCTAGGCAAACATGTGAAGCATTAAAAAAAATATAAAATGGTTCCACAGGATACAAAATAAATGTGTGTCTTTATTCAGTTTGAGATTGAAAAAAATGCTATCCCTCAATCACTGACAAACTACTTGACAAAGCTTTAAACTTAGCTCAACAATCTATTAATACTGATAATAAAAAATAAAAATGATAAAACATTGTTAAAAGTTCTTCAATTTGGTCTATAAAAAAAACATAAGAATGAATAATTTATTTGATGGTAAGTTTTTGCAGCACTGAAATGGGTGAAATTGTAGGTATATTCCTACTATGGAAAAATGTCCAATGAATTCAGTAAAGAAAATTTCAGACTTTATCATGATGATGGGTTAATATGTTTTAAAAAAATTGTAATAGCTACAAAGTGGATTGTGCAAAGAAAAACTCAATAAAAATTTTCAAAATCCATCACTTGAATTTGAACAGAGTATCTAAGTTTTAAAAAATTTCTAGACATTACATTTGATTTGAATAGCAACCTTATAGAAAATTGAATAACCAACTGATATATGTTAACATCAAATTGGATTATCCAACCAGCATTAAAAAATATATTTACAAATCAATAGCACATAGGGTAGCAATAAATTCTAGCAATATTAATATTTTTAACAAAGCCAAAACAGATTATGAAACAGCCCTAAAAAATAGCAGGATATACAACAAACTGAATAACAGACAAAACAATAGCAAAATAATGAAAAATAGAAACATTATATGGTTCCTCCACCACAGCAAAATTTTCGAAACAAATGTCAAGAAAATATTTTACCAAACACTAGGAAAAATATACTACACTAAACAAACTCTTTAGCAAAAAAAATTTTTAATCAATTATTGTTGCATGAACAATATCAAAAAAATTGTTACCAGGTATAATTTTAAAACATTAAATGAAAAGGATGATAGCTGGGATGTCAGATGCAACTGCAGGGATAGAGATAGATACCTGTTGAATAGTAATTGTTTAATTAACAACATAATATACAAGGAAACCATCAAAGAAGAAAATAACAGCAATGATATAAAAGATATATATTAGAGCCATTAGAGTGAATTGGAAAAAATAAATGGTACAATCATAACCTCAGCTTCACTAACAGAAGATATTCCAACAGTAAAACATTATCCAAACAAGTATGGCAAATGAAGGACGTAATGGGCAAACCTCCCATAATTAAATATCATTGTGAAAAAAGCCAAAGCTTATAAAGGAAGTGACTATAAATGCAGATAGTGTCTGGAAGAAAACTTATACCTCTTAGAACATGTGGAAAATATTATTGACAACACAACCATGATTAATCCCATAATTTATTCTTCTGAATCTTAGATTACCAGAGGAAAAAAAAAACAAAAAAAAACACACAAAAAGAAATGTTCTTCTTTCATTTGAATGTCACATGTACTGCACCTAATCATGTAATTTTTTGAGTAAATGTCTCACAAACTAACATTTTATCATGTGATTATACCTTATGCAATATAGATGCTTGACTGGCCACCTTTTTCAAACACCTATCTGAAAACTGTGTAAAACATATAAAAGTTGAGTAACAAACTTAGTGTCCATAATTCTACTATTTACCGGCTTTATATACGAGGATCATTAAATAAGTTTCCAGACTTTTTTCGTATGGGCACTTTTATTGATAGTACACACATGAAACTCTAGTCCCAATCGAAGTAACCTCCTCCGGCTGCAATGTACTTGTTGTACCATTCTAACAACTTCTGGAAGGCCCCATGGAAGTCCTCTTGTGTGAGCATGTCAATGACCTTCATCAGAGCCTCTTTCATCTCCTCAATTGTCTCATAACGATAGCCTCTGAGCTTAGGGAATAACCAAAAGTCACAGGGAGCAAGGTCTGGACTATAGGGAGGGTAAGGAACTGTCTTGATGCCCAACTTGGTCAAATAGTCTGTGACAAGGATGGGGTTGTGGACTGGTGCATTGTCCTGGTGGAAATGCCACCGACCCGATTTGAAGAGTGCTAGCCTCTTCCCTAGGAATCTCTTCCTGAACTCCCTTAAAACCTCAACATAGTAACCCTAACCCTAATCCTTTGGCCAATCAACTCTGGTGTATTGACTTCCTTACTCCTCCCACACCTCTCATCATCCCTCACAGACTCCCTGGCTTCCTTTAATCTCTTATATCACTCAAAAACTGATGCTTGATTCATGCAAGATGCTCCAAAAGCAGTCTGAAGCATTCCATACATTTCTGTGGCCTTTTTTCCAAGTTTAAAACAGAATTTTATTGCATATCGTTTTTCTGAAGTGTCCTCACATCCAGATTGCATTTTTGAAATTCACCAGCTGTGACAATCAGGCTTTAGTAGGGTGTATTCCCATTGCTGCTGTAGCTGTTCATTTGAACCTGAAATCATAAAAATTGGTCAGTCATCTCATAAGATGTATAGCAATAACATACTGAATTTTCAAGAGTCTATGACAATTTTACATGCCTGTACAAAAAGGTCTGGAAACCTATTGAATGCACCACATTTGTTTGTTACTAATTAGCAATAACATTATCTCAAATAAGCATTCTTATTTTTGTTGTTTGCTAGGTTCTCTTAAAGGTATGTTGTAATCCAGTAATCTTTGATTTGTAAAGAGGAAAGGACTTGTGCAGGAACCTTCATCAAACAAACTAAAAAATATTCATATAAAGATTCTTTAGTATTTTTAGTTACAGCCCTGAACATTCCCAACCTGTAACTCCACTCCTTTGAGTAATGTATTGCTATCACAAGGAGGAAACTGTGTAGCTAATGGTTCTAGGGTTGAAACTGAAATCATTCGGTTTAGTGCTATCACTACTGAGTGATCATATCCAAAGAAACACAGTTGAAAAAGACTTTCAGATTTTAATAAAATTAAATTTTATCAACATTTATACCAATATAAGAGGAAAAGATTGAACAAAAATATGATAAAAACATTTAATTGACTAGATTTAGGAAATAAATGTGAAATCTATTTGTTTACAAAAGAAATGAAGAAGAAGAAAAAAAGGAAATACAACAGATATGACACTTGGAAATCTTTCATATAAAAAGATATTTATAAATAGAAAAAAAATAGAAAATAAGACATGATGTCTGAAATCTATTTGTTTCAGTTTTCAAAAAAAAGTTTTTGTGGTAAAATTAGGTTAACAACAAAATAGCAAGTAAAAATAAAAAAAGTTGCCAGTTTCACCCTAATGTTAGATTTTATTTTATTTAGAAAGATTATTTTATTTCCTTTCCAGATTTTTTAGATTGGACCAGAAATACACATGAAATTGTGAGTTGAACAGACTAAATTGCAAATTTGTCAATCTCAAAGGAAATCAGATATCGACTGGAAATGCTATCATTACACAAAAAATGAATGGCTTCCTTAGAAAGCAAAAATACTAAATTAAGAACCGAAAAACCGAATCTAAAATTGGAGTATCAAGGAAAAAACAAGAACAAAACTGATACCGAAACATAAATTGCCAAACTGCCCAACTCAACAAAACAAGACAGTACAATCTCCTTATTGTATGGCCTCTGAAATTAGTAAACTTGTTCACATACCTCAATAGCAACATCTCATCTACTGAAATTGATGTTAACCCAGTATGAACTGCTATTGACAATGTCACCTGGTCTACCACTGAGAGGAGAGAAATAAGGAATTTCCCCTACCCCTCCGTGTTTGAATTAACCGGCCGCCAAAGACTGACCGTTAAAAAGAGGAATAGGAATGCAGGTCAATTCCTCGCAGCCAAAGTAACAAATCCAGGTCAGAATGAAAGCCAACAGATGTTTGCACTCTGTGACCGGATGGTTAAAGAAGAAAGAGGCTAAATGATCCTAAAGCGGAAGTAGCACCCTTTTTCGTCAGTGGAAATAGGGATAAAGAATATCAGTTTAGTGGACGGAGGCTGCCATGAACGCATGGGCGAGTCTCATGCTAAACTCCGGGTGAAAAAGCGGAAAGAATCTTGGACAAGAAGAACTGATGCCTTCAAGCCAAAGCTGTAAAAAAATCCCGCTAGCCCGTAAAAGAGAAAATACTCTCAGAAGGAACCCACCAAAAAGCTAAGTAAACATTAAGACTGTTTCTCCCTACACCCTTCCTAAGTACTGCGATTACATACACACTCTCTCTCTCTCTCTCAATTTTAAGAAGGAAGGAAGAAAGACATTTGTATTTATGTATTATCCGCTGATAATATAGCCGACACGTTAAATATGTGTGTCTGCATGTATTAAAAACCTTGTTATACTTTTATGTCCCCATGTGTTGAAATTTATTCATTGTGTTGTCTGCCTATCAAGTTGTCTTTTGCATGCTCCCTTTTCAGCTTCATTCACCTCAATTTATTCTCACTCGTGTCCTACTCGCCTTTAAAAATATTACACAGGAAACTGGAATTGTCGACTACGATAATTAATATTATTATATCTAAACCTAGAGGCCCATGTCTTCCATTATCCTAGGTGGGTGGGTGTAACGTGAAATTTGGAAACCCCTTGCCAGCGGCGGTCAGTCTAGCCCCAAATTAACCCCCACATAATATGCCAGTTCTTATATGCCCGAGAAAGGACTCTGAACTAGGATTTATTCTGCGAGGGATCAAGTGCCAGGCTGCCCTGTTTTCACATGTGCGAAAAATAAACTCCCGTCTTGGGATAAATATTTTATACCGCGTCACAACAATTTAATGACCATCTGGAAATCTGATCTTTCTGATAAAATGAGAATTCTTTCAAGCTGTAACCATGTCAGTACTATTGAATGGTTGCACTAAGTGAACTTTACTAAACGCCTTGAATGCAATTTTGAACAAATAAAAAAAAACAGCAACTCTAAAGCCACTAACCTCCTATCTCACAAACCATCCAAGTAAGATGAAGAAGACATGCTGGATACTGCTGGAGAAGTAAGGATGAACTCATAAGCAATGGTTTAAATGGATTCCTACACATAGACACACCAGTGTAGGCCAAGCAACAAAAACTTTCTTCAGCTCTGTATTGACACTGGAAGCTGTCGAGAGTTCTTGCCAATAGAGATGAATGGTAAGAGAGAGAGAATGTCAAGAGAATCCTTGATGATGATTAGTTAATATTAACAATTAAATTAATCATACAATATTTGTCTTATAATAAACTTATATGCAATGTACATCTCTTTTTAAACACACAAAATATCCCAAAATTTTATACAAACTTTAATTACAGCTATTGATATTTACTGAAAATTAATTCAAAATTTTCATTAAACAAATGCTATAATAAAGTATAAAATGCTTGCATTAGTAGAAGCAACTATCTTTATTCATTAAAAGCCAAGTGATTTTACTGATGCTCCTTTTTACAGATTGTCAAAGTAACTTTCAATATTTATAGTTTTGTATATTCAATCCCAGGTTGCATCATACCAATGACTTTAAAAATGGTACTTGATACCTTCTTGCTTAACACTCAGCAATATAAGGTGTGTATCAAGGGTAAAGTGGAGCAATCCGGGGAAAGGAGTAGAGCCCTCCCCTACACCTCGGTGTAGTAGCTATTGAAAAAGGGAGCCTTCTGGTTGCCATCAACTAAGGTTGCCAACTTTACTTACTCACCTGTATTAAATATAGGTTATTGATGCTCAAAGTACTTTGTGCTAAAATTTTTTATTTGTTAATATGCACCTCATGTTCAAAATCTAAATCAAAAATATTTTCATTATGAAAGAAATTTTAGGATACACAACAGATGTTTACTTCTAATATATTTGTTGTTTGATAAAAATTTCTAAATTACAAATGTCCTTATAACTAGAGCTACTACAGTGGCTATTTTTGTATAAAAAATTTCTTTCCAATGTAGTTTTATTTGCTCTGTATGGGAATGACTATAATTTTTTTTTTTTTTTTAAATTAAGTTTAAATATTGAAACAAGTGAAAGGGCTATAAATTAAGGGTCCAATTTGCAATTTACATATGTTAAACTGAACCCTGATTTTAAGTCACTCCTTTTTAATTTTAAGATTGAAAAAATCATTACTTAGAGATTTGAAATGATGTCAGTTCTCCTTGAATGTCAGAAATCTAATAGCCAATCTTAGTGTCAACTTTTGGAATTACTTCGTATTTTATTAGCTTAAGGAGTATTTTCATTTTGTGGAGTAAAACATCAAATAATCTCTACTAAATACAGTTTAAAACCTTTTCAAGGATGACCCTAACAATTACTGAAAGTTTGCTCAAAATCTGGCCCAAAATGGCAAAGCCTTAGTGGTGTGGAGAGACAAACAGACATTGGTGAATTATAATAGTTCAAAATTGTTTAGAAAAAGAACCTTAAAAATAATATAGAAAAAAAGAGCCTTACAAAGTTATCAGAGGAAAAATTAGATATTGATTTCTTAAAAAAAAAAAAAAAAAAAAAAAAAAACTGACGTATACTTACAAGAGATGCATTAGTTGATGTTTATTGACATTTACAAATAAATACAAAGAGGATATCATATAAGCAATGATAGTAATAGCTGTAGAAGCTAATATACTTGTAGTTGCTCTGAATTAGAGTAACACATGCCCCAACTTTAAGGGTACCCAATGAAGATTGAACCCATAGGGATAAAAAACAAATTGTTGTTTAAATTGTTCTCATTACAAGTACTCTAAGGAACATCTTGTCCATCATTTTGGTTTCAATCTGGTTTCTGGGCATTTTTACAGTTACTTATTTCAGCATCTATGAACAAATTCAAAGAAAAATACAATCTCTTGGCAATGTCCAGCAATGTTCTCCTTATTATGAAGATAAAGGTTTTAAAAGTAACTTGGAGTATTTGGCTATTTTTCTAAATAAAAATAGTCATTTTGCTAAAAATCAAAAAAAATTTCATAAGTATTAACAATTTTTATTATTACAATTAGTTGATATTCAGTACTTATTGAATTATCCAATATGTTTTAACAAAAAACATCTGATAGGAAAAATAGATTTTGTCTTTCAAAACTTGTCTTAGTAAGATGAATTAGTTACTTGACCTAGAGAGAGAGCTAGCATATGTTTTATAACTGTAATAAACTTATATTTAAGTAATAGAGCAGAAAAAAAAACAGGTTTACAACCCTGCAAGTTTAACAATATCATCATGATGTTACCAATGAAGTAGACTAGTTATATCATTTATGCACTGGCAACAATGACAAACTGTGATAACTAACCATCAAGCTCAAAATAGAACATTAAAAATTTATTTTAACAATACCAAGTGTCTGAAAAGGAAATTAAAGAGTTTAGGTTTTAAACTATAACTACAATTAATGAGCAGTAATGGAAGAGAATTAAAATCATTGGGAAATAACAAGAAAAAGACAACTTTATTCATGTATAATGGGTTTAAATGAAGTTAATACTATAATGCAAAAGAGATTCTTTTCATTTTTTTCTCTACAGCAAAAATATTCTGTCTTACTTTATATTGTGAACCTACCCCCATATATTCATAAACAATTTCTCACTAACTTCCCCCACTGTTTTTTGTTTTTCTTCATTTTGCTCCAGTTGGTCAAAACTGCAAAGACACTGAGTAGTTTCATCAAGGAAGCAGATGAAATGACCAGATTGTCACAAGTGCAAGAAAGAAAGAAAAAATATCTGGCGAGATGTAAATTTTTATTTACGTTGGGTTACAGCTTGGGTCAAACCTCAATGTTAACACTTTCTTGGGAGATTTGGGATGCTCGCATTTGCTCAACTAGCTTTTTTTTTTTTAACCCTCAACTAGCAACTTGGCCAACAAAACAATGGACTGCTCACTTCTCAACTTTTCTTGACTTAACTTCACTTAACTTCTCAATTTAAAACTAACTCCAAGTTAAAAAGTATAACTGGAAAAATGTGTTCCAGTTGAGGCATCATTTGATAACACTGGAAAAAAAACATATTCTCTGCTCATATAAGTCACACAAAACAAAAAAACAAATAAAAAAACACTAATTAAAGCTGAGATTAAACACAAATACTTTCTGTTGCTCAGATAAAAGAAAGACATAGTCTCTCTCACCTGAGATTCGATCATTCGTCAATTGACTGCTTGTAAGCATTGAAAAGCTAGTTTTTATTACTACAATAATATATATTAAAAAAAAACATTTATTTGAACATTCTTTCAATTTCTAACTTGTCCACACTTAAAATTTTTTCGACTTGGGAGCTAGCTCGAGAAAAATTGTCAAAACTCTATAGTATCACAATATATGTAATCATTAGAGTGAATGAAAGTTTCACATTAAAAAATCCAGCGATAATTGTTATATCAATTAGTTTTTAACTGAATGCAACATTTGAATATTTTTTGAAAAGGTATCAAAATCTTCAGTTTTGTTTCACATAACATTGGATGGCTTAATATTCTGATCTTCATTAGGTGAAAGTCAAAAAATTTAGACAAAATCTCCATTAACTTCAGTCTGTTTTCTTACACCTAATACAGCAAGATTTTCAAGATTCTTATAATTAATTATAAAATATCCTTACTCCAATATAAGACAAAAACTAAGACATATTAAATAATCTTTTGAACAGAAGGGCTTAAAAAGATGAGATCAAGTTAAAATTCTTAACATGTTGAAAAGCAAAAAAATATAAAGTATCATTTAAAGAATAAAACCCTTTCCAATTCATCAAAATGAGAAAATATAAAAAGTAACAAATATTAGATTCAAGAGAAACTAAAGATATCTAAATCAAAATAAACCTAGAAGATTGATGTTTGCATAAATTAACTTACCAAGAACAATCCTAAATCAAATACATATTAAAGGATTACTAAGTTCATTCCAGTTCTATGGCATAGAGGATTTGTTGCCATTCTGTTAATCAGCAAGTCATACATAGGAAAAAAAAAACAAAAAAAAACTGAAAAATAAATGTTGCCCAAGAATGATATTGAATAAAATCTGAAAAAGCTTTCCACCTGCTAAAGTATTAAATCCTAAAAAAAGAGAATACCATTAAGGCTTATAATCTACTGCAGGCGATTTTCTAAGTGCTAGCAAGCTCTCTCTCTCTGTCTCTCTCTCTCTCAAACCATAATTTTTATTACACATATACTTGAATTGCAGAAATATGAATCTATTACCAATAAAAGCAAATAAAATTTAGATTATTTTATTAACAATAAAAAAAATGAAGACTTCACAAAAACCTTATCCACAGAAAAGTAGTTTGTTAGTAAAAGATTTTTTGTTGTACTTTGAATATTACTGATTAAGAATGAACAGTTGCCTTACTATCAAAACATCAGCTAGTTTAAAATATTTTACTAACATATCATCTCACTTTTTTTTTTCCTAAAATACTGATCACAATGGGTCCTAGAGTAACAGATATATAGCCTGACATCTGAGGTGGATAAAATAGATTTACTTTTCATTCAAAATATTCAAAACTGATTGTTTATTACATAAACTTTTCTGGAAGTTAATGAAGATTCTGAATGATCTTCAAACTATCATAAAAAAATGACAAGATTATTTACATTCCCAGCATGTCTACCAAGTATCAGTGTTGTATCTACATCCCATGCCTAAGATCAAAATATTGCTCCTCAGCATTTCTGCCTATGATCAGAGTGTAGGATCTGTATTCATGGAAATTCCATGGTTATTTTAAAAACTATAATGTATAAAATGTGAAGATGAAAACAATCATTTCAAAGCATATATAATTTTATACAAAATAAAGAAAAACATAGATATGGATATATTCATTTTTTAATTTATTCTTTTTTGCAATATATTTAAATTTCCATGGGTACATTCAAATTTTAAAACATTTCTTGCTCCTTCCTATATGAGAAAATTATGTCCGTTTTCATCAAATGGTCAATTCCATGAGAAAAATGCAACCTTCATTTGGTTTAATGTTGTCAAATTTTCCATTTACATTTAGCTATTCCTTCAACCAAATTATAATTTTGAGGCAACCAAATACAAGGTTTTTCTTTAAATAATAAACTATCTTAATTTCTCATTGATAATTACAATGTCTTTGAGGCTGGTGTTTGTTTGGGCCACTGGCTTTTAACATTAAGGTTTCTTTAGTTAAGTAAAAGGTCTCTCATCAATTATTTATATTTATTCCTTCTATTCCACAATGATTAAGCCAACCAAACTTCTTATTTAGACATTTTAAACTGTTAATTTTTATTTTGTATCTATTTTCATTTCTTACTTTTTATTTTTCTGATAATCCTTTTTAAAACATATCAAAGCTCATAACAACATCTGAAGAAAAGGTAAAGCAAGTTAATCTTACCCTTCCCAAAAAGATTTTTGGAACAATTCCCACTTCTCTGTGAATCTTTGAGATTGGTATAATACTTCTATCAAGCCATTCTCAAAGACACCTGTTCTTGTAAGGTTCAAATCTGCACAAAAATACATTCTTATATTCCTAACATCTGTATACTGAATACATCCTCATTTTTAATCTGATGTGCAAATTATTCAACATTCTTTTTATTTCATCATTAATATTAATTTAGTCGATTTTAAAGTCAAATAAAGGTGAATTAAACAACAATTAGTTCTTCAGTTAGACAATTTTACATCAAACAAGCAAAATATGGTATTCATGTAACTGTAAATTTCAAATTAATTTCAGTGTGTAAGAACATGGAAAATGGATGACAAGTTTTAACTTTCCTCACAGGAAAAATATTAAATACCAACAAATACTAAAGTTTTAACTATTTGAATAGATTGAAGAGACAACCAAAATATACAGAAGGCTTAACTTCAACAAATTTTCCCCACCACTTCTAAAACATACTGACATTCTATTCCAGTGGTCAATTTTTTTCCAACTTTTTCAGTGATTATTGCTAATGCTTACAAGAGTTGAAATGACATAAGAAAAAAAATCTGCTTTAAAAACCTATCTATACTAAATATTGATTGTATCAGAAAAAACAGAAATACGACATAGAGAATGAGTATGTAGGATACAAAAGGTAAATAAAATAGTAAATCACCCTGAGCAACAATAACATTCATAAAGAAGTGTCTTTATAAAGAGATCCATTAAAGTTGTTGATAGCAATGACAAATAAAAAGAACATTTTCTTCAGTATCAGATTCATATTATGCATTTATGCCAAACTGAATGAATTTATCCTTAGCCAAAACAGATTATTTTTACACTTCAACTAAAGAACTTGTCAAGTAAATTATTATTATACAAGATAGCCACAGCAAAGTGAAGGCTCAAATCTCCCTGGATTCAATTTCTTTCTTTCCATGTAAAAGCAGATTCTTAAACACCAACAGCAACACACATAATATTAATTAAATAATAAATAACATTCTAAGTGATAAAATTAAACACTTATTCTATCAATTAAAAAATTTATTTTGACAAAAATATTTTTTTCTTTTTATATAGAGCATTTTGTTTTTCAATTCAATTCAGATGATGATATTGTATCATTCAATCTGCACATCTGGCTTTAAATAAAACAGAAAAGAGAAAAAAATAATATGGAACAAATAAATAAATGTAAATTTTAAATGCTAAAGTTTCCTTTTCAAAGAGAAATCAGTTACTTATTTCCAATTTTAGAGTTACTGTTTTCAGGCAGTACAAAAGAAAATCAAGGTAATCCTGGTTCTGAGCTGATGCCTTCATGACTCTGTTCATGGGAACCTTGTTATTTTTACTTTTTCCAATGCATACTTCATTGAGCTCCTTTGTTAAACTGACCATAAGTTATATATACCACACCCAACAAGATATAGTCAAATATTGACAAAAAGAATAAGAATCTTAAAACAAATTCTATATTGAAATAATATTCTGTTTCTTTTTTCACTTTGCGATGAACTTGAAACTTTAATGACTAAGAAGTTTTATTAAACAAATGTATTAAGAAGTTTTATTAAACAAATTTATTAAACAAATGTATTTTGTTTAAAAGCAATAAGTTGCAATGTTAGATGAAATAGGGAAGTTTTCCATAAGGAAAATATCTCTCTGACATGTGTATAAGATGAAACTATTTGAACAATATCTAAATAAGCAGAGGTCAGACACTTGAGTTTATAAAGCAAATTATAGGATATATTTAGATAAAAAAAAAATTTCAGGTTAATTTGATTGCTTACAAGTTTTGAACCCTTTGAGCCTGTTACACCAATATATAGGTAGTACTTTTATTCCTTCCACACACACATACCATAGCACTGAGCAGAGATCATGCCCAAATGGTAGAGGGTAAATTTAGGCTCAGGAGCTCAAAGGGTTAAATCTTAATCAGTTTTTTTTAACTTCTGACTGTTCAGTTTCAAAACATTCCATATTTGTGAGGCAGAGTTAAAAGTTAAATAATTCAATAAAAATCTAACTCAATGGATTTTATTAAAGAATATAAGGTACAATTTAAATTTCATTTTTAACAGAAAAAAAATTAGATATGGAATTTTTGCATTGAAAGAAAGATATTCTAAATATTTGTGGTGCAGATTTGGAAAAATTAGAACATTTTTAATGTGTAACAGGAATAATCTCTATAATTGTTTGGTAATAAAGATCAAAATAATAATTGCAATTAGTTGCAAAAACACTACTTATATAAAGGAAATTCAATACTTTTAAGTTAAATTTAACATTTTTTTGAAAAGTTTAATATGAAAAAGGTTAATAAATACTTATGACCTTAATTTCTTTCACTTTCTATGTGTATTTATTTTATTGTGGTGTAAGAGAGTGGACCAATAAATCTGTGACCTGACAGTGTGGTTAGCTTAATTTTAACTGAAAATTTCACTGTAATGTTCAATCTATAAAGAGTTGAGTTGCATTGAAAGGAAAGAGGTTATGCTGAAAAATAAATATTTGTATAAAATAATTTTTTTTTTTTTTGCTTAATTTTTTATCATACAGTCACAGATTTATTAATATAACTCCATAAAACATTTCCCGGAAAGTTTCTTGGTCAGGTGTAAAATATTTTCTCTTACTAATAAACTGTAACACAAAATCTATCAAGAGAATAACATTCCCTGATTGACAATAAATTCCTTCTTGTATGAATCTCAGAGAATTTTTTTAATGACATGAGGAAATTTGAAGCTAGTTAATAATACTACTTACTTGTACACACCAAACTAGTGAAAATTGAAAAGAGAATATTCATTTTGTATGTAAAGTTAATTCAGATGAGAAATGAGAATGTTGATGATTATTGGTTAGTATAATTGAAATTGCAATTTTTGGAGATTGGGTGAAACATTGCGAAAAATGACAAATTTATACAGTTCATTTTTTAAATCTATTATTAGCAATAACCAAATTTCATAAGAAGGGACATTATTTGATTTATTTTATATTTGTAAACTTTCAACTATCATGACTATTAAAAGGAACATATCTTTTTTTTAAATAATTGTTTTGAAGTTAAAATAAAAACGCTGATAACTTCTTTCTCTTCCACTCCAAGAATCTGATAAATTAATTAAATTTATCCGAATTATTCATCTAAATTTTTTTCGACTTAAATTCTGTAAGTGTCTGGTTCGACTCCAAGGATTAAGGAAGGCGTTTCGAAAGCAAAAAAAAGTTTCATTTTAAAATATTTTTTCAGCTTTTATTTCAATTGACTTTATTTTCACGTAAACCATAAAACACAAACGGAATTTCTGCAAAGAAAAATAAGATACTTTCATTTTTATATCAAAATTATGTGAATTATATCGAAATTTTTACCAAATTTTCTCCAGCATCCCTGAATTTTTTTTCCAAGTCTAATTCTAAATTGCCCATAAGTCAACGTAGAAGAAAATGATAAGCCACTGACGTAGTTCATTTTTTGTTCTATTAATTTTTAAAAAATGAATATACATTTTTTTACGCATAAAAAGGATTTAGTAATAACTATTTACACTGGAGAAGTGGTCCTCATCATTTGATTGAGTGGGTGCGTATGTACGCAAAAAAGAATCTTGGAGTGGAGGGGGAGTTATGTAAAATAGTTTGGGATTTTTTATAAGTTTCTTAAAACTTCTTTTAACCCCATCCCACAACAAAGAAAAAATTAAATAAAAACAAAAATACCAAACAAACATATAAAGTAAAAAAAAAAGAAAGAAAATAAAACGTCTAATAACAACAAGTGACCCAATTTTGTTGTTTGGTGAATGTCCAGTGGTAAAGTTTGAAATTTGAGAAGTTTCAAGTTGTTGCTCATTTTTTCCCCCCATTAATATTTTTTATTATTCTAATTATTCTGAAAATTAAGTGGGAACTTAAAAAAAAAAAAGCTAAAAGTGGAGAAATAAGTAAATGAGTCCTTAATTACAAAGAAAGGCGATAGCTTTTTTTCTTTTTTCTTTTAGCTCAAATTTAAAAAGGGAAATTATTAGATTTTGTTTTGTTTCATTTTTTTTAATTGCTAAACAAACAAAAATAGTTTTAAAGAAAAAAAAGTCAGGACTTTATTCAAATTAAATCTTGAAAGTAAAAAAAAAAATGGATATTTATTTACAGAAAATAAAGTGTTTCAATTCAAAATAAATAAAAGATGCTGAGATTGTATTCCAATTTCTTTAAGAAACAAAACCCGAATCAAGAGAAGAAAAATATTTTTGTTAAAGGAAACATTTCAATTTTAATTTACTTGAAGGTATATAATTTATTTATGGTTAGGGCGAATTATTGACATTTATTTATTCACTCCAAAATCCAAAAAAATATCTTCAATAAAATTCGGAAAATCCTTAAAAAAATAAACTTTTTTAAACGATGTTACTTACAAAAAATTACTTTTTAATTTAAAAAAAAAATCATCAAAGTTCGAATATATTAAAGAAAGTAAAAAATAATAAAAATTGTTTTTTACAATTGTGAAAAATTAAATCTTTCAAATAATTGAGCTTAAAAGCAAAATTTTTTTTTAAATTTAAGCGTAATCTTTTTATTTTATAATGTCACTGACACACAACCAAAATCGGTTCTTAATTATTTGAAGATCGATAAAAATATTTTTATAGATTACTTAAATAATCTTTAACAGAAAACAAACTGGATTTAAAATATTACTGTTTTCTTTTCCAATCATTGTTGATTAATTTTTTAGTTGTGAAGCAAAAACAAAAAAGTGGCCCAAGTTTTTATTTATTCATTTTTTATTTTGTTTTGTTTTTATGCCGGGTTTCCTTTATAAAAACGATTCCTCAAAGAAAATCAAAATCTGATTCCAAGAAATGTTTGGATTCAATTGATTAAACATTTATTAATCCATGAAGAGAAGTGGCTTTTTAATACGAATGTGAGTGGTTCCTACTGCAACACACATAGAGCACCTGAGGAGAATTATTTCTATTGGCATGGAAAAGAAGGGACGTCCCAGAAGAAGAAAACCATCTTGGTGGTCGGGGTTTCAACTCAACAACATAAAAGTATCACACCGCGACCATTTGGGGATTCCCCCCCCCCTGTCTGAGATTATTGGCCGTAATAAATAATCTAGCAGTAGTTTTATAAAGAGGCGAAACAGCGGTGAGAAAGGGAGATCTAGGTACGAGTAGTAGTAGTGATGATGATGATGATGATAATAATAAGAAGAAAAAGAAGACGGGGAGGAACCATTAAAGGGACGATGACGCACGCACAACTGTACACAAGCCAATGGAGGAAGCTGGTCACCTTACCGTCGTCGTGATCTCTTTATAGGTTGATATTTTTCGATGGAAGGCCTTGGCCGGTTCCGTATCCACATCACTTTCAGAGGAATAATCGTCCAGCATTGGGAAGCCACCACCTTCTATTCTTTCAATTGGTGTAACCTCCTTGTGGTCCCTCATATCATCCGGCCCAGCACCCCTCCACTGACAACTACCACTAGTCGCCATATTGCTCCTCCTCCTCCTCCTTAGTACTGACTACTCCTCCTCTGATTGAAGTTCGGGTCAAAGGTCAGTTAAAGAACCGGTCACAGGTCAACAAACTTTAAACAAACCTTTTTTTCTTCATAATTTTTTTTCCTTCAAATATTTCTTCACGATTAATCTACTTTTAGTGTTGCATCTAATCTGAAATTCACTTTTATTTTTATTTACATTTTGATGAAAAAAAATCTTTTATGCTATTTAATTGGACAATTTCTTGAATATCCCTAATTGCGTTTATAACTGTTCAAAAATTCATGCTCAAAACCAAATTGTAATTTAAATTTTATTCATAATTTAATTTCATTGAATTGCTGACTCAAAGCAAAATTGAATGAATTTACAAAATCTCCCAAGATTAATTTTATTTATTTATTTATTTATTTATTAGTTATTTATTTTTGCTTCATATCAATTTTTAGAAACTGATTTTAAAAATTATAAAATATTGACTTAACATTTCACAACACAAGAAACTTGTAACGATAATGATTACGAGATGTGCAAAAATAAAATTGAACGAAAATAAACAGTAATCATCATTCATTCCCACATTTGCACATTGATTGTAAAAATTTAGTCTTTATTTGAAGTTTATTTTACAACTTGACAGTGTGACATTGCCCATATCAAAACATTGTCTGTTGATTCTGATGCACTTTTAACAGAGAATATAGCAATTTTCAGATGTCCTATAATCAGTTGCATTAAGAGTTCCATATATTAATTTATTTATTCGCACAACAGCTTTCTGTGTGAGTTATACATAGAAAAATAACTATTTGCAATGATTCTTTCATATATTACTACTTTGAAAATTCGGATACAAATTATTATTCGAAGTAATATTATTCTGTGAATCACTGGAACTGGAATTCTTTGGCTTTTCTCAGGTAAGAATACAAAATAAATACAAAGACAAAAAGAAGAGATAGCATGTTTAACTTTGACAGTAGAAATCAAAATTAAAACTTTTACAGATGGTATAAAAAATTAATTAAGATATCCGTAATTTATCTTTTCCATTCTCTTCATACTCACGGATATACATGATGTAATCCGTAGATGTATATACAGACACATACATACATTTTCATAGAATAATAACACTTACACAGATATATATGGTTCTACATGGTTTCTTTGTTTAATTGCTTATCAATCTTCGTTGGTAATTTAATGCCAAAGCCATCCTTGTTGTCGGACAGCACTAGCTAGAGGATTATATATATATATATATATATATATATATATATATATAATATATATATATATATATATATATATATATATACACACACACACACACAATCACATATATACATATATAAATATATATGCATGCATATATATATAAAAAGTTGGCGACCATAATCAGTGGTGACCTAAAGGCTCCCTTTTCAATAGCTACAACACTGAGGTGTAGGGGTGGGTGCTACTCCTTTCCCTAGATTGCTCCACTTTACCCTTGCTCCATATCATAATGCTGAGTATTAAGCAAGGAGGCATCAAGTACCATTTCTTGAGTCTTTGGTATGACTCAACCTGGAATTGATGCCTGGTCTCCCAGGCCATTGGCAAGCACTCTACTCACTAGCCCAATGGGATGGTATGCACATAAGTGTACATATAAACACAAATATATGTACACACACACACACGTGCACACACACGTGCACACACACACACACACACACACACACACAACACACACACACACACATATATATATATATATATATAATATACTATATATATATATATATATATATTATATATATATACAGGGTTTTATGAGTAAATTATCATCTATACTATGCAAAAATAAAAAAAAAACATTGACATCTTACTTTATCAGATATAGTTAAAAAAATGACATGAAAATATCTTGAATCAGTATTGATTAAATTTATTCAAAGAAATTGCCATTAGATCTAACTATATATCAAGCCTAATTATTCTATTCAAGATTACTCATTTGTTTGCTCACAGTTAAGTAATTCCAAGTATTATTATGTGTTGTAGACCAGTAAGGGGTCCGGAAGTATAACACAACTCGGGTCTACATGGAACAAAGTATATTAAAGAAGTATAATGCAACATATGTACAAAGTGTTAGAAGTCAGTCCGACTGCCAAGTGTTTGCCGGCAATAAATACAGAGCCCAGTATTAATAGTCACGGAAGAGGTTCATTACCGCTTGCAGGTTGGGTACCATAACACTATGTATCACTAACAATTCAATTGAACATCAGTAATTTGTTCATACACAGTTAAATGATCAAACAGTTCTATTTCTAAGAATTCAATTTAGCATAAGTCATTTTTTGCACTCAGTTTAAATGTCAAACAGTTCTATTCAACCCATACATAGGACACTATCATGTGCTACCACTCCAGGTCCAGTGGTCCTGGGAGCCATGGCAATGAAGGGGTACTCCACATGCCCTAAAACTCCAACATTACTGGAGCCTAACCCTCAGATTGTAATATCTGGGACACTTGTGGGGGGGGTCTTACACCCCTGCATGCATTTTGTTAGTATCATATATGTTTTTATATATGTAACTATATGTCTATATGTTAATATGTACGAGGATCATTAAATAAGTTTCCAGACTTTTTTCGTATGGGCACTTTTATTAATAGTACACACATGAAACTCTAGTCCCAATTGAAGTAATCGCCTCCAGCTGCATTGCACTTGTTATACCGTTCCAACAACTTATGGAAGGCTCCATGGAAGTCCTCTTGTGTGAGTGTGTGAATGACCTTTATCACAGCCTCTTTCATCTCTTCAATTGTCTCATATCGACAGCCTCTGAGCTTAGGGAATAACCAAAAGTCACAGGAAGCAAGTCTGGACTATAGGGAGGCTGAGGAACTGTCTTGATGCCCATCTTGGTCAAATAGTCTGTGACAAGGATGGGGTTGTGGACTGGTGCATTATCCTGTGGAAATACCACTGACCCGATTTGAAGAGTGCTAGCCTCCTCCGACAGAATCCCTTCCTGAACTCCCTTAAAACCTCAACATAGTAACCCTAACCCTAACCCTAACCCTTTGGCCAATCAACTCTGGTGTATTGACTTCCTTACTCCTCCCACACCTCTCATCATCCCTCACAAACTCCCTGCCTTCCTTCAATCTCTTATGCCACTCAAAAACTGATGCTCAATTCATGCAAGATGCTCCAAAAGCAGTCTGAAGCATTCCATATGTTTCTGAGGCATTTTTTCCAAGTTAAAAACAGAATTATATTGCATATCGTTCTACTAAAGTGTCCTCATGTCCAGATTGCATTTTTAAAATTTACCAGCTTTAACAATCAGGCTTTAGTCGGGTGTATTCCAATTGCTGCTGTAGCTGTTCATTTGAATGTGAAATCATAAAAATTGGTCAGTCATCTCATAAGGATGTATAGCAATAACATTGTGATTGTGAATTTTCAAGAGTCTACGACAATTTTAAATGCCTGTACAAAATAGTCTGGAAACTTATTGAAGGCACCACATATATACTTATGTATACACATGTATATTTCTAAATATGTATGTATTTATATATATATATATATATATATATATATATATATATAGATATAACCTTTACTCTTTACCCAGATTTTAAATTTGTTGCATACCTCTCATATTTGTATAAACCTAACCTGCATAGTAATAATGACAGAAATGTGAATTAGTTTATCTAATTTTATGAGAAAGGGTCATGTGTTGGCACAACAAAAATGTTCAGGTCTGCTCTTCTTTCTGGGCAAGGCTTAGAACTTTTTCAACAACCTTCATATACATATATAAGTATATGTATAAATGAATATAATATATATAATATATACTATATATATATATAATATATATATATATATATATATATGCATAAATATATGGATATAAGTATATGTATATGCATATAGATATGTATACATATATATGTAAGTATGCATTGGCAGGTTTTGATCCCAGCTTGAAGCATCCTACGTGTCTAGCCACACTGAAGAATTGTGATACAATGAAACAGTCTGCCAGTGGATGACAATAATATATATATTATATATATATATATATATATATAAAAGGAAAACATTTAGAAATTACTCATAGTTTTCGTAATAGTATTTATTTCAGCAGACCCTATATTTTTAAGATGTTAGATCAGCATCTTCACACAAAGAAATTATGAGAAATTCCTTATGAAGATTTAAAAAAAAACTCATAATTTTGGCCACCCTATCTCCCTAAACTAAATTTCATTTGCTTTTTTAATTTTTGATTTTTAATTTTTATTTTTTTAAATTTTTTTCAGTAAAGACCAGACCATTTGTTTTTCCTGTCTGGTTGACAGATGACATTTGATTCCTTATCAAGATGTATCAATTTTTAACTACTCTTTCCTTTCCATCTCTTTTTTATGTAATGGCAAACAAACTTTTAACCCAAATGGAGGAGATAAGTAAAAAATATAGAATAGAGGAATAAATTGATTTGGGGAGAGAAAATTGTCTACTATAAACAACTTACATGAGAATTAACCTCTTAACAGAATTAAATTATATTATAAAATATTATACTGTATGTTAATACTATTTTATCAAAAAAACTAAGAAAATAGTCATTTTTATACTATTCAATGTAATTGATCACATTAAAAGTAAAAATAAAAATTATACCAGTTACTGTTTAGACTATTATATAAAATTATAAACAAATACAACATATATATTCTCAAGATTACAATTATATCATACACATTATCATAATATTCATATTGATTTCAGCTTCAAATGAACAGCTACCTCAAATCCTTAAATTTATAAATAAAATCATACCAAGTATTATAAATAATACCATATTAAGAATTATCATCACAATTAATATCACTATTATAATTATTACGACTAATGGTCAAACCAATTAATGTTATAAACTAATCATTAACTCATTATAATTATGAATATTAATAAATTCAATGCCAACAAAAACAAAAACAATAACAGACATCAACAACAGCCACAATATGTTATTAGTTTATATAATAATTAATACCAATAACAAATCAATTTA
>CAUZXS010002151.1:2500-74802 GCA_963585895.1 Sepioteuthis lessoniana
TTCTAATACTAATAATGTGCTCATTGTTATTTGGTTCTAGTATTCTAATCTAATATGAATAATTTTTAGAGATCTATTTGACCCATTAATGGGACCCTAACGGATACTCTAGGTCTGTGTAAACCTGGGAGTAATAGCAACAAAGAGGTGCTCTTCTCTCTCCAAAGCTTCAGAAATCTAGCCTCACCCTAGATGTAGTTTTATGTCATATCAGGACATTCATTTTAGGGGTCTTAGTCCTCTGCAGGGAATGCAGTCAATATATTCTAACCCCCTCCGACAGGATATCATGTGAAAGTAGTGTTTTATAAGTACAATTCTTGCATACATAGGCTGTATATTTTTATGATGTGGTATTTGTAAACATTTGTAGCCTTATTGCATTTATCTTCTCTTTGTCTGTTGGTTTGAAATCAATAAGTATTTGATTGTAGCAGCTTGCTATTACTTATTGACAGATGATACTAGTCTTACAAAGAATATCTTTTTTCATTTGTAGCTAGAGGTTATTCTTTGGTTGCCTAAAGTAAATAAACATTATTTATCCACTATCAGTATTTAATGTTTAAAACTACTTAATTGTTAACCTGTAACTTGTAGATCATTAAAAGCTTTTCTATATCAATAACTGAGTTACTTGACATTGCTCAGGAAGAGGTAAGTAATCAATACTATTGTTTCATGATAAGATAGAGCATTTCTGAAGCTTGTTGACTGTTAATAGCTATTTTGAAAATGTTTCCAGCTTGATGTAAAATCTGTTTATTGAAAAATATTTATTTATGATATAATATAGAAGGACAGATAATGTTAAAGTTGTACACTCCTAAAAAGTTCCATTATCTTTCTGATGTAGTATAGAAAGGGTAGTTCCTGCTAAAAAGTTCTACAGGGTGGAACGATAAAATTGTCGCCCTAGAAAAGACGACATGATTCCATTTCCGTTTAATGAAAACTGGTTTTCTTTTTTGTTGCAGACCATCTACTTGTTGGCCAGTTGTGTACTAATCCCAAGAGCGATAGGAGCCTTCTATCATGTCTGAAAGTGACACAATGTTCAACGAACAAGATTGGGGATGTGCCGCTGTACAACACATGCTTTCTACTGATCCAAGTTATGACAACAAGACCATTGCCAGCACCCTCAAAATGCAAATCCGGATGGTTCAACGCTTGAGGGCACAGCTCAACGCATCGGACGACCCTTTGGAGGTGGTGGCGTGGAAGGACACCGCCAGGAAGACCCAGACCAAGGAGTTCATTGAAAAGGTCCAGGCAATCATTGATGAAACTCTCCAGCGGCCTATTCGGCAGATTGCCAGAGATTTAGGTGTCTCACACAACTGTGAATGCATGTGTGAAGGAGGACTTGAAGTTTAGGTCCTACAGGTGCCAGACAAGCCAGGTCTTGACTGAGAAGACAAAGAACCTCAGGCTAATCAAGTCCATCTGGCCCCACTCCTCCCCTGACCTGAACTCGCTGGACTACTTTGTTTGGTCATACGTCGAGAACATCACCAACATGACCTCCCACAACACCAAAGCTAGCCTGATGGCTGAGTATTCGCCGAGCTCCCGCCAGTGCTTGTGGAAAAGGCATGCTCCCAGTTCCGGATCCGTATCGAGACAGCGATTGAGGTTGAAGGCAGCTACATTGAATAGATGTCAGCTCTACTACATAATCAAGTTACCTGAATTGATTTTTTCAATAAAAGTTTTAAAATAAAGCTGTAGTGTTGTTTTCTTTTGGATGACAATTTTATCGTTTCACCCTGTATTATTATGAGATAAGAATATCCCAAACTATATGACTGTGTGTAAGTTATTATCAAGAATAGTTACTTTAAAATCATGCCATAAAATGTATAACCAAACCTAAATTTACAAAGTGTTGTATTACTAATTATAGCATGTATAAATTAATATTAGGCTATGTATGATATTCAATTAGTATGGTTACTGCATATCGTGCACCTACCAACTTCACTCCATCCTCATTGAGCATGACATCCACCAGTTAACAATGTATTTACCCAACTCCTCTGCACAAGCAGGATATGACACAAGGTCATTTTTTTATGTGGATTTTAACAGATTTAAATTCAGTTTTTTTTTTCTCTTAGACTGGTTGCTATATCAAAGTTTAAGATCCCAGTCTGCCTTACTATTTACCTATAGCTGGATGGAGAATAGTTGAATTCATATCTTTCCCAAGGCTATTAGTTCTCTGTGAAATACAAAGAGCCTCATTCAAGATTTGAACTCTGATCTCAAGTCCATTTCCTATGATGATAACCATTAACCATGATTACATAAACTTTAAGTTGCATCTTTTGTGGTGCTGGGTATTAATGTTATTAGTTGGGAGATGTACTTTTGTCAATAAGGATGGAGTGAAATTTTTGGGAGCATGATGTACATTAAGAGTACCAACTAACTTTTGTATATAGCATTGCATTCCTTTCTCTCCTTATCTGTATTTGTGCTATATTCACCGATTATATTATGCAATGTAAGCATGTGTTGTGAACACACTCTTTCTTGTTTAATATGACCGAATGCTATTGATTTTGCTGGTCTCAGGATTGAATTATAAATTTTGTAACCTTCTCTTCAGTCCTTCCACCAAACAAATTAATGACACTGTTTCAGTAGATTTTGTATCTTCTGTATATCAGGTTGCTTCATAGCAATTAACATTTGTTAGACATCAGATTTAATGAGAAATGCAGTTGCAAAACTCAGTTCTTTGATCTCACAGCTTAGCAACTGAGGTATGTGCAAAGGTAATATTTACTTTCAGTGTTAAGAAAGCTGGAAATTCTATGTTTCTTTGAAGATTGTTCACATGGGGGGAGTGAAACTTGTACCAGCTTGTATGGAAACAAAATTCTAATTTTTAAGCATCATCTATCTTTTTCAGAAAATATTTTAGCACTAATAAGAAAGTATATAACTTCATGTTTTTTGATGTAGTGCATAACACAAGATTAATTCAATGATCTTGATCTTTTATTTTTATTTCTAGGTGAAGTATTGTCAACTATCATTAATTTTGACTAATATTCATTTTATATTTATTTAAACTCATTTTTGTCATTTTAAGATACTAAGGAACAGCACAAACCAGAAATAATAAAATAAAGGGTGTTTTCAGAAAGATTGATTTTGTTTATCTTCTGTTCCAGTATGGAAACACTATTTAAATATTAAACAGAATTTTGTGTTGTTTTTACACATGCTGTTAAGATTTGAGATAATTTGAATGAGAATTGGTCAAGGTATTAGATTATGAAATGATATCAATTTTTTTGAAACGCTGTAGATTGCTAATGATAACAAATCTTTGCACTTACATCTCCCTTTACTTTGGAGAAACCTAATTAAACATATCAACTGTTCTACCAACTAACCTACAAAGAACCATTGATTTGCAGAAGCTCATATCAAACCTATAAACTCATCCCTTATCTTCATTTCTCAGTTCATCTGTGTTTTTTACACTTTTAGTATAAATCCTTGCATCTTTTTATTTCTTTTTCTTTTTAGATGAATGTCAACCGTTATTTCTAATTTTGACATGTTTTCTTTCACCTTTTTTTTATTTGCATTGTGTATTGGAGAACATTACTAGTTTATTCGTGACAATTATTTAAACTTGTAAAAATTCTGTTTGAAATTTTACAATTTAGAAATAGAACCTGAAATAATTTGTGTATCTATATTATAATCATATTTTTGTAGGTGTATTACCATAACACACAGAAAATGGTATGTCACAGTGAATCTTTTTGGTTTGTAAAGGTCTGTGTTTGAGCTAGCTCTGATTGATGTAATTTCTCAAGGGAGGTAGCTAATAAATGCTAATTATAGATTACTTATTTATTCATTTGTAATTATGACATACATTTTTTATAAATAACATGCACCTTGACATAAAATCTAATGGTTGTTGAAGATGGTCTTTAAGTAAGTTCTAATAACTCAAGGGGGAAAAAAATCATTATTTAGACTATTTCTATTCTTGATTTTCAAGAAATTTACAAAGTAGAATATTCCTTTTTTTTGTGTCCTGAGGTTTTATTGGTTGAGGTATGTCACATGACTTCCTGTTGTGTATTCATACTAAAGTATGAATGGGAAATTAATACACTCAGCTGTTAATTATACAAGACCGGCTTTTCTCTTGGCCTCCTCTTCAAACTGTTGCTTCCACTGCTTTCGTCAACACAAGATTAATTGCCCAAACATTCCAGAAACCATTTTGCTTTTCTATTAATAATATTTTCTCGAAGGTTAACTGGCATTGCCTGGGATAAAATAGCCTAAACAGCATCATTAGCCTTTGTGGACTAATTTTCCTTTGAAGTAGAAATAAAGAATGTTTCTAAACCAAGGAATTATGGGTAAAATTTAAGAGCTAAGCCAACTGTAAATATTATTTCTGAAAGGGTTATGTATGAATGTTCCTGTAACAAGATAAGAATTTTTATCTATTTCCACAGGAAGGCTGACACTGCAAACATCACTTCTTTTTCCTAAGTAAACTATTAGGAAGTTTTAACTAAGTCAAGGAAAGTCATACAGTGATCTGGAACCCTGTACGAAAATGGTTACTGACCCCTTAACCTATCTCATACTATCATCATCTCATACAGATGAATATAATTTTAATCTAATTTTTGTTTCTAAAGATCCAAGTCCCCAAAAATATAGAGAAATCTATTCAGGTCTTAATTTCCAAACCTACGGAGTACCTAATAGACACATTTAGCAAAGTGTACTTGTACTAGGATAAGTCAAAAGTTTAACAATATTTTGGTATGTGCTAGCTTGTGGCACAGATATGTGATTGAAGCAGTTTATGCAGTGGAGGGGATCTATTGTAGTCAATAGATTGTAATTGTTGGTACATTGACACATTGCTTTATACTGTGTGTGATTTGAAAGCTGCTTGGATGAACATGCTTTTGGAAATTATGCTTTACAAGTTTGATGTAATGCAGTGGAAGCAACCAAAAATATTTGTGCCAAAGGTTAAGGCACTGTTGATCACTGTATAGGGATTGTTCAAGAAATTTTGGTTTTAAATCATCAGACAAGGACAGGTAGGCCTAAAACTATGGTTCCAGAGGCTGTTCCAAGCAATACAAGAAAATCTGGTGAGTAGTACTCTGTATCAGTCAAACTTAGCATATCACAGTCCAATGTGGCTCATCACCTTCATGACCTCAGTAAAAGAATCTGAAGTTGCTGAATTATGCTTCATATTGCAAAACTTTGGATTCACTCTTCTAGATTAGTTTATTTATGAGTGCAGGTAAAAAATATTCCTTAACACGAGGTAGAAGGATATTTCATATATAAGTACTTGTTTTTATATTTTGAAACCAAATAAACTATAACAGATCTCCCAAAATGAACATGTCCATCTGTGCTAACAAGGGTGTCCATAAAAGAACCCCTAAGAATCAATAATACTGAATATACTATATAAGTCTAGTATTGTATATTGACCCTTGACCAAGCTGTCAATCAGAGATGCGCCTGTGTAAATTAGTGGAAGCAAGTGGGCATTATGAAAGAATATAGGCAGATGCTGGCAGCTGTTGAGTCAGTTGGAACAGGACGGCCAGAGTGAGAACTAGCTTGTAGACTAAGAACGACCCCTAAGGGCTGTGGCCCTCAGCGACTCCTGGTTGAGCAACCCCAGCCAAGATGTGGAAGAAGTTCTAAGTGGGTTCTTGAAGATAACACAACATGCTATGGTCAAGAGAAGAAGTTGGGTCAATATAGCAGTCTGTCCATGTCTCCACCCATCTCTCCCACACCACATAAACATCAACCCTTTTGAGAATAAAGTGTGAGAGATATATTTTTGTAAAGAAATGTATTCATTCATTCATTGAAGTTCGTCATTATCTTTAATTATGTTCCGCTTATATTTGTGTATTCGTATGTGGGTATAAAACACTAGTTCAAATCCTGACTGAGGTTGTTTACATTTTCACATGGTGCTTATACCTTTGGGAAAGGTATGAATCCTACTATTCTCCATTCATCTATGGGTAAATAGTAGGCCAAACTAAACTCTTAAACCTTGATATCCTATTTACCAACCCCTCCGCTCGGGCAGGATATGACACAAGGTCAATTTTTAAGCGGAGTTTAACAGGTTTGAATTCAGAGTTTTCCTTCTCTTAGACTAGTCGCCTCACCAAGGCTGAAGAACCTAGTCTGTCCTACTATTTACCCATAGCTGGAGGGAGAATATTTGGATTCATACCATTCCCAAGGGTATTAGTGCTATGTGAAATGCAGTCAGTCTTGTCCAGGAATTGAACTCGGATCGCCGTGTCCATATCCTGTGACAATAACCATTACACCACGGGCACCTCCAAAACTCTTAAACCTTGATATGGTAACCAGTCTAGGAGAAGGAGAATTCTCAATTCAAACTTGCTGTAGAGGGATGAGCCCTGCCAAGCTATTTCTGCCTAAGACATGCTACATGTGTAATGCTCCTATGACCAAACCTGGTTATGGGACCAGTGAATACTTAGTGAGAATGCAAATGTGTTAATGCTCTAGAAAAATAAACAGAATATAGGGTCTGAATACTGTTCATTCACCCCTTATTTTAGAAGCTGGGCATATATTGATCTATATATGTTATTTACATGTAATCTTGTTTTTTGTGGGGAACTCAGTCATGGTAATCTATCAAGATAACAATGACCTTTAACATTTTATCATGGATTGTTGAGGTGTTGATGGCCCTTTGGTGACTTTCAAGAACAAATTCTGCCGTAGAGCATATTCCATGTATGGAACAAAGTAATCCATTACCAAATTGAAGAAGACTGTATGATATATGATCTTGTTTACTATGATGGTACTATTTATAAGCATCGTAGTTATCAGTGGAGCCTAAAAGATGATGACTGCATCCCCTATAAAGGGAGTAAGAACACCCACCCCAAAAAAGGGTGTCTTGGGTATGACACGAAACTCTCTAGTAGTGAGGCTTCAGTTCTGAACTATAGAGTTGCCTCTTAATTGTGTGGAGTCTCCTTTACATTGTTATAACTCCCAGGTCCACTTTGACCTTGAGCGGTAGTATATGTTAGGGTCCCATTTATGATTTGAATGTTATTTGTATTAAATAGTAGTACTTAAAACAATATAAATATATGCAAACAAATGATCGTTATTATTAGATAGGAATAGTTACTTGAAACCATGTAATGTTTCACACCTTGAGGTGGCATCAAAGTGTATTCCAAGAAAACCTAGAACTAAATATAGAGTCCCAAGGGAAATGGTAGCGGTTAGAGAAAAATGTGCACTCGTGAAAACTGCCTCCAAAAGCTATCGGAAGAACCCAACAATTACAAATGCCCAAAAACTAAAAAAGGCACAATATCAATTAGCAGGCATATATCTAAAAGAACTGATGGAATACATACAAAATCAGATAAATAAGATTAGAGACTCAGTGAAAGATAGGCAATCTAGGGTAGCCTGGCAAACAATAAACGAAGTGAGTAGAAGGAAGAGCAAAGCCAAAGCAAAATTGAAAGCTGCAAACCAACAAGAAAGAGTACAACTGTGGAAACAGCATTTCGAAAATCTACTAGTTAACCCACCGAACATTACGCAGGAACCGATCACCAGAATTATCAGTAGCAATTGGACATTAAACTAGGTCCGTTCACCAAAGAAGGACTCGACTCAATTCTTAAAAAAAAACAAAAATAGGAAAGCTGCAGGGCTTGACAAGATTCCCCCAGAAGTATGGAAGACCAGAGAATTCGACAACATACTGCTCCAACACTGCAACGCTGTCTATAATCAAAATCCGATCGACAGATGGATGAAGGGATGCATCCTCCACTTCTCTAAAAAAGGTGACCTCGGATTAGCCAAGAACTACCGGGGTATAACACTTACATCCATAGCAGCCAAAATTTACAATGCCCTACTACAAAACCGCATAGAACTCAAAATCGACAACATTCTTAGGAAAAACCAAAATGACTTCCGAAGAACTAGATCCCCGACCTCACAAATATTGACCATCTGTAGAATCCTTGACGGCGTACGGGCAAAAAACCTACAGGCGACATTACTATTTGTCGACTTTACCAAGGTCTTCAATTCCATTTACAGAGGGAAGATGGAACAAATCAAGCATACAGCCTACCAAAAGAAACCCTAACAGCAATAACGATTCCCTACTGAAACACCAAAGTAAAATATGTTCACCAGATGAAGACACAGAATACTTCGACATTGTAGCAGGAGTACTACGAGGGAACACGCTAGCCCCATACCTCTTTATCATCTGTCTAGATTACGTGGTTAGAACTTCGATTGATAAAATCAGAGAAAACGGCTTCGTGCTGAAAAAGAAAAAAGCAGAAGGTACCCTGCAAAAACAGTTACTGATGCCGACTACGCCGATGACATAGCGTTACTGTCGAATACACCCAACCAAGCAACACCCTGCAAAGCACCAACTATGCGGCCACCTGCCTCCCATCATGAAATCTATCCAAGCTAGACAAACCAGACATGCAGGACACTGCTGGAGAAGCAAGGACAAGCTCATAAGTGATGTACTCGTGTGGACCCCTGCATATGGCCAAGCAAAAGCAGGACACCCAGCTCGAATATACATACAGCAGCTATGTGAGGATGCGTGATCTAATGTTTAAAAAGGATTGATCTCTGCATGAAATAAACCAACAAAAGTTGACATGCCTTAAAACCAAACATCATCTTCATATGCATGGAGGTATTTGTTTTCAAAGGTTGCAATCTATTCTCTGCAAATTTAGCACAATAAGGCAAGTTATAACATTTGTGCAAATAAAAAAACACCATTATTCCAGAATTAATGACATTACTATAAATGCAAGATGGTGCTTCATGCAATGCTGTTAAATGTAAACAAAAAAATGGATTCAGGATTATGATATAAGTTTTAGAATGATCATCCAACTCACTAGACCTCAATCTGAGAGAATTTTTATGGAATATTATGAAAAGAAATATTACACCTATAAAAATCACTATGGATTACCTTAAGAATGAAATAAAGGCAATTTGGACTAGAACTGGAGCCTCACTACCCTATGGATGTTAGTGTAATACTCAGGACATAGTTTCTTAGTATCTTTTTAGAGCTCCAGTGATTAAAAACAACTGTTTTTTAAAGAGTAACTTTTTAAATTAGGTGAATACATATTTCTTCTTTATGTTTTTGCAGATGATGCAATGTTTTTAAATTGAAAAAATTTTATTTTCATGCATTTTTTTTAATGGTCAGACTTATAAACTTTTACAAGATACTGTAGAGATTAAAACATGCTAATTTTCAGCGCTTGTTTGAAGTACTGACGTTACCGTTTTTTTGTTTTTGTTTTGTAACTACAGGGTAGAACGATAAAATTGTCGCCCTAGAAAAGACATGATTCCCTTTCTGTTTAATGAAAACGGTTTTTTTTTTTTGTTTTTTTGTTTTTTTTTTGTTGCAGACCATCTACTAGTTGGCCAGTTGTGTACAAATCCCAAGAGCGATTGGAGCCTTTTATCATGTCTGAAAGTGACACAATGTTCAACGAGTGAGATCAGAGATTCGCCGCTGTACAACACATGCTCTCTACCGATCCAAGTTATGATAACAGGGACATGCCCAGGGTTGATCAAAACAAAGTTTCCGGCTATGGTTATGGTCTTTGGTGTGGTGTGGTTTCTAATGAGGGCTACATCATGCCACCTCACATCTTCGAAGTCGGCTTGAAAGTCAACACCAAAGTGTACCTGGATGTGCTGAAGAGTGTGGTGATCCCCTGGTGCAATTAGGTGGCCGGTGGCAGACCCTGGCTGTGGCAGCAGGACTCGGCACCGGCCCACAAGTTCAAAGAGACCAAGGCTTGGCTTCAGAAGGAGTGCTATGACTTTGTACCCTTCTCTCACTGGCCCCACTCCTCCCCCCGACCTGAACCTGCTGGACTACTTCGTTTGGTCATACATTGAGAACATCACCAACATGACCTCCCACAACACCAAAGCCAGCCTGATTGCCGCCATCTGCTGAGTATTCGCCAAGCTCCCACTGGCGCTTGTGAAAAAGACATGCTCCCAGTTCCAGATCCGTATCAAGACGGTAATTGAGGCTGAAGGTGGCTACATTGAATAGATGTCAGCTCTACTACATAATCAAGTTACCTGAATTGATTTTTTCAATAAAAGTTTTAAAATAAAGTGTTGTTTTCTTTAGGACGACAATTTTATCGTTCCACCCTATATAGAAGGCATTCACTTGTTTTTGCTTTAGTGACTATAGTTGTCAGTACAGTGTTTGTTAGTTTCAGGTATGCAGCCTCTTTTATCCTTCACATCAAAACTACATGAGACCTCACAAAGGTCAAACCATCTTGTGAGGAAAGTATAACAAAAGTATAGTCTCTCATTCAGTTGTAGTTGGAAATATATGAGAGAAACCCTAAAATCTCAATCTGAAAAATTACAAGAATCTATCATCTGAGATAGTACAAATAAGTTGATCATGCAACATATGTACAAATAGTTAATAACTTTCTTTTGAATGAGGTCACTGTAATAATGAACTTCACTTTAGTGTACATAGGATGAGGAAAACTGATACTGGTTTTGTGGATACCTATGTTCAGTAATGCAAAAGCAATCACAAGGGCCTTCTGTAATCTAAAAAATAAAATAAAAAACAGTATCTATGTTTTGCAAATGTACTAAGATTGAGGTACACAGTACATGTTAACAGATTTTTCTAAGCTGACTCATGTATTACCTTAGCTTGCAGAAAGGTTTGATGCCCAAATCTACGACTATATATCATCATCATCATCATATCGCGCTGGTAGCACGGATATCCCTGACCCTCTCTCGCCACTCCTCCCTATCGTTCATCGCCCTAGGTAGGTCTTCAGGACAACATCCTGTATCCTCACATAGCTGCTGAATGTACGTTCGAGCTGGTCGTCCTGCTTTTGCGCGGCCATGTGTGGGGATCCATAAGAGTACATCTCTTATGAGTTCATCTCTGCTTCTCCAGCAGTGTCCTGCATGTCTGGTTCGTCTAACTTGAATAGTTTTCGTGATAGGGGGCAGGTGGCCGTACAGTTGGTGTCTTGTGGGGTGTTGCTGCCAGGACTTGTTCAGGATTGCACGCAGCATTCTTGTGTAATTGCCATCTAGCTTCTTAGAAGAAAAAAAACTATTAGAGGAATTATACACCTGAGAAAAGTAAAAGTTTTTTTTCTTGTTTTCTTTAATCAAAAAGTTAAAATAATCTATATATCTGTACATCTGGTTTTTCTTTTGGTATTTATTTTGAGGAAGTATTAAATTTTGTACCCTTTGAAATAATACCTGTTTTCATCAGCAGATTTTATATCTCATACTTTTTAACCCTTAGAACACAAGCAGCCAGTATTTGTACCACTACCTAAAAGTACATATACCTGGAGACTAGAGAATCCCCATTTCTATTGCTATCACCTGTAAAATTTTGTAATCAGTTATTAAACAGCTTATGACTGGTCCATTGGCCTAATGAGTAGAGTGTTTGCCTATGGTCTTGGAGATTCAATCTCAGGAGTACATAGAAAAAGATTAATACATTTTTAAAAAAAATAAATTTTAAAATTAAGTACCATTTTTTGAGTCTTTGGTAATGACTCGACAGTCATACCAAAGACTCAAAAAATGGTACTTAATGCCACCTTGCTTAACACTCAGCATTATAAGGTATGGATCATGGGTAAAGTGGAGCAATCTAGGGAATGGATTAGCGCCCTCCTCTAGACCCCAGTGTAGTAGCTATTGAAAAGGGATCCTTTGGGTCACCCTAGACTAAGGTCGCCAACTTTACTTACTTTTAATCCTATTGTGTAGGTTATTGTAAAAGTGTTGGATGCATTTTTAGATGTCCACTTCTCAGGTGAAATAATTTTTATTTTTTTAATGTGGGTTGTTTCATAGTTTTATTGGTTGATGAAAGAAGAGGGGGGATAGTATGCCTCATCAGTAACAGAAAGAAGAGAGTCTCTCGTAACGGAACATGTGGAATCAATTTCAAGTGCTGTTGTTGCATCTTTTTAATAGAAGGTGAACAGCCGAGTTTCTAAGCTGAAAATAACAGTTCTCTTAGCTTCTTCCTATGAATTCCTTTTTTGCCTGCAGTCCTACATCCAAGCTCGTCTCTTGTCGTGCGTCACCAAGACTCAAAACGCCTTCTCTCCTCCTGGTACATTCAGGCAGGACTTAAATAATCATACCAAAATGCCACATCCAAGTCAATCGCCCAGTGTAGTAATTTACATGTGTGCCAGCGTGTTGGTAGTCCTGATGTCAAACACAATTCATGATTGGGAGGATGTGAGTTCGATCTCCCCAATCGCCCATTTCTCTCTCGCTGATCTCATTTTACACACCGGACATATTCGTGCATGCTTTGAGCTGCCTTGTGCGTGATTTCTCTTGCTACAGTTGGTTTTATGGTATCTCTACCCTTGGATTATTTTTTGCCAAAATCAGTGCTTCCTTTTTTTTTTTTTTTTTTTTTTTTTCAAGCAATTATATTGTTGCAACATTCTGTGTCACAAATTACTTCAGTGATGTATGTACCATGAGTACTGTACTACATATGTATTGTAGTAATACCAGGAACAAACAGCTATGACTCTTGTGGTCAGAGGAATGTGTGTTGAGTGTCAGTGCTGGACTGCTTCATGAGGAGTAGACTGTAAAAAGAGAAACAAACTGCTGTTCAGGGAGAGGAGTGTGTAACAAAATATTGCTTCTCACCTGTCCTTTCGGTATAGGGTGATTGAATTCTTGTTTGTTCCTTGTTTTCCTGAAGATTAATCAGGTTCATGATTCCTTTCTGGATGAAAGATCTCCTGCTTGTCATATTAAAACTAATCAAAATCAATGCAAGGAATCTTATTTCACTGCCATCTTTATTATTTGTCCATAAATAGCCAGTAAAATTACAATTAACTTTAAAGTGCAAAAGAATGGTTTCCAGGTGAAATCAAGATTTTGCTTTTGTTAGTTGTATGCCCTCTATGACATAGGTTGCCTACCCTCTGACTATAGACCTTGGTGGTCAAATCCACTCTAACTACATTGAGACATATATATGTGTGTGTGTAGTTAGGCAGCAGTTGTTCATTTTAGCATGTTTCATTAAATAAGAAAGACAAATTTTGTCTGTATAATTTAAGATCCTTTCAAGTTTCCTGATAAGTGTCTTAGTTTCAGGTTGGAGTTGGTAGATGAATTTCCCAATATTGTACATGTTTTTTCTGGTTCTCGATTCATGTGATTTATTTCCACTGTCCCCTTGTTTACATAGGTGGAATATCCTGTTTAGAAATCCACAACTAATATATTGTCAAAGGTAAATATGTAACAAAAAGCATTGTATCAAGTTTTATTGAAAATTTTCTTATTAGTCTATTTAAAAAAAAATTTTCATGTGTAGGTAAATCAATAAATCCAAAGCGTAATGATTAAAAAGCCACTTATTTTATAATATAAATATTTATTTTTCAACATAATCTCTTTGTCAATGCAATTCTATGGTAGATATTAAACATGTGTAAAAAAATTATAGTGAAAATTTTTGATGAAAGGACATAAACCTTATCAATTTGCCTTCACACACGTGTGTGTGTGTATATATATATATATATATATATATATATATATATATATATATATATATAATATTCCATAAGTAATTACTTGGGGGCTTGGAAAGTAAATTGTCAAAAGCTTTATCACTATAAGAAAGTATTTTAAAAAGAAATATTCTGATTGTGGAGGTGTGGGAAAAACTTATGAAAATTTCCGTAATCTTGTGTGTGTGTGTGTTTTTTTTTTTTTATACAAGCAAAAACAAATTAAGAATAATGTTTATTTTTTTATATTTAACTCCTGCAGAATCTTCACTCTAACAGCAAATATGAGATGACTGAAGCATTAAGCGAAAGCAGAATTTCTGCTGGTTTATCATCTGTTATCAAATGTAAATTGTTGGGGCATCTATCGTATGTGGATTGGTTGGTTGTTTTTTTTTTTTAATGGCATATCAACCTTTGTAGGTTATTCAATGCCAAAACCATTCTCCTAGAAGAACAGTAGTGGTACTATTTAACCCATAGCTTGGAGGATAAGGAGGTTCATACAAGGGTATTTGCCTGAAAATGAATGTAATAGTGCTACTGGAATATGAACTCGCTTACTACGATTCCACAGTCCATCGCTTTAACCATTACACCACGAGGACACCCCCTTGTATGTGGAGTTGGCTATTATTATATACTGAAGCTGAAAGGCATAAGAGAATTTTTTCTAAGATGAGAATAATAACTGTATTATATATTGAACTTAGTGAATTAAATTGCACTGTATTCAAAATCTTATCTTCTATATCAATAATTAACCTTATGATTTTAGTTAAAGTAGGAACTGTTAAACCAGGTGGTTAATCCTTCATATATAGGGCAGACCTTTGGTGGTGTGAAGTCCATTTGGGAATATATATTGTAGTGTTATGTACCTGATGAGCTGATAGTAGATTATACTCTAGTTTGGGGCCCCTTTAGGTATGGTGCCCATTTGGGAACAATTGCTCCAATTAGCTTAATGCTGGTCCTCTGTGTGTGTGTGTATATATATATATATATATATATATATATATATATATACACACACACATATATAGCACTCCTGTTACAGATAATGTGCAAATGCCCAACAGTTCAGATAATGATGTGAATAATGCCAGTCAACTTATACAGGTGATTTTGTTTATGCTGAAGGCTTCTGTATGACCAGCCACACATTTTCAATGAGTTGATAACAGAAGAATGGAGCACTGGTGTTTCTTATATTCTCTGCACAACACTCAATTTTGAAGTCAGTTTCCTTCTTCATCTAACCTTTACAAGGTTAAAGAGCCCAATCTGTCCAACTATTTACCTATGCCTAGTAGAAGATAAGGATTCATGCCATTTTACAAGGACATTAGCACAAAGATAAAATTCAAACAGCCTCACCCAGGATTTGAACTTGGCTTGTTGAGTCAACTTCCTAAGCTGATAACCATTACACCATGTGCAACTTCTATAGGGATAGGTAGATATTTTGGATATCTGATTATAGATATAACTTGAAAAAAAATGAAAACTGATTTATGAATGACCCTTTATTTAGATTGTCATTCTCAAGTACTGTTTCAATTACATCAGTAACTGTTATCATTTTAAAAAGAAAACTTGATATTTGATGAAGCTTAAAAATTGAAAATTGTTATATAAACTGTCTTCCTCTCCTCAACAACTTAGTTTAATTTTTTTCTGTCATTTTTTAAATCTTATATATGCACAGTATTAAACAAAAAAAAAAGTTAAAAACTCAACCATGTCTTATTGACAAATTTTAATGAAACTTCAATGGATTTGACACATCTAGGAAATGATTATTTTCTATCGTTATTGTTGTCAAAGTTCATAATTTTCTAAGAAGAAAATTCTCAGATATACCAAAAACTTAGAAATTTATTAGAATTTTCTTTTTCTTGATTTGATATCCTAATTTGTGATTAGTCCTTTGTTTTACAACTAAGAACTTAAACTACTGCAATAAAGGAAAATAAACACTTTCTATGTGTGTCTAAGCCATTGAAGTTTCATTAAAATTTATGGCAATTATAAAAAATGGTTCCCTTTTTTCATTATTTTTTGTCCAATACTATACACACACAACACCAAATGTATAAGTTAAATCAAGGCTTCCACTCAAAGTGAAACTCGCTGAGTAGATGACTATACTGTTTTATATAATCTCCGAGCAATATTTGAAAAAAAGAATGTTTGCCACACTTTCATTTCCTTTCAAGTAGCCAGTTTTGAAGAGAGAATTTTTGAAAAAATTCAAATTGGGTAGTAACTAAAAATCTGCTAAAAAATAAACCACCCCCAAAATCTGACCTGACAAGAGTGCAAAAATGGAAAGTATGAATACCCTATATTTATTTCATTATAGGTAATTAATGACTTTAATTACCATCTCAGATTATATGTAGTCATTACACTCTCTCCCAATTTTTTTTCAATGCATAAGAAAACTCCAAATCCAGTGAACCAAAATAACTTTGTCTAAGCTTCATGAAAAGATGAGTTAATCCCACATGTACCTGATCAAGCTGAAACTGGATAATTCTACTTTTTTTTCCCTGAAGGAAAACTCAAATTATCAAAAGTCTATTAGCATAGCACCAGAGATATACAACTCCGTGACAGCAAAACCTCTTCCAAACCAGAGATGCCCTTTCATCTGGGGCTGTAGAATACACCAACTGTATCTCTGCAGAGGGATAAAAAAAAACCAACCAAGTGTTCTAGATATGACATTAAACTATCTGATGGTGAGGCTCCAGTAATGATGGAGCTTTGGAGAATTCAGGGTACCCCTTCATTGCCATTGGTCCCTGGTTTGGAGTAGTAGCACCTGATAGTCATATCTGTGGATCAAATAGAACTGTTTGACATTTAAACTGTTTGAAAATGAATGACTGATGTTTAATTGAATTGTTAATGATACATAGCAATTCTTGTAGAATTATTAGTGTTGTAGAATGTTGTAGAATTATTAGTGTTAAATAGCAATACTTCAAACTCTTTAACTGCGTGTCTAAATTGAATTATTGGTATTATATAGCAATACTTGAAACCATTTACCTGAGTGCAAATCAATGAATAGTGTTGAATGGAATAATTAGTGTTAAATACCATTACTTGTGACAACTGCACTGTGTGCAAACAAATGATTTATATCAAACAGAATTATTAATGTTAGATTGCAATAATTGAAACCCATTTCCCTGTGTAGAAATGATAGCAATACTAGTGTGCAAGCAAATTAGTTGTGACTCATTTAAAAATGATCAAACTATGTGTGCAAAGAAATGACTGATGTTAAATTGTGACTTTTATATAGCAATAGTTAAAACTATTTAACTGTATACTAAAGCATCAGCTTGGGCTCGTTTAAAAATGTTATCACAAAAATGTTTGCAAATCATATATTCAATATATATGTATAAACAAGATTTTGCACTTAATAACCTTCAATAGTTGATATGCCATAAAACACAACCAACCAAACGAGAAATGTCAAACTCTGCAATATTTAACCTTGCTGCTTCAGATATCCTGCCCTGACTTGTTGCTGGGTAAGTCTCTGAGAGAAGAAAGTATTATATGGGCCACACAAGCATGTACCTATGAAAACCATGTGATGCAGCATGGTGGATGTTAAGTAAAGCAGATGAATCCAAATGCAGGTCAATAACATGCTTGACAAGATGCTAGGCAGAGGAAACTCATAGGTCAATGGCCAAAATAAAATAGTTCAATCAGGAAACTACTGCTATTCATATTTAAGAGTGGCATCAATTGATGAGAAAAAATAGTCACTTGAAAGCTTACTATGATTTTAATTCAAACCATATGTACAAATGGTATTGCCCTTAATACTGGTAATCAAGGAATGTATTCTGCTGATATTGCGGCTCTGGCCCCAGTGTTAAAATCAGCCATAAAACCCAAACCAAACTTACTTGCAAAAGCATTGTTAAAACAGCAACAGTCTTTCCTACTATCTATCCATAGATTGGGGGAAAAAGAGATGGATTCATACCTTTCTCAAAAGCATTAGCATGAAGTGAAACACAAACAGCCATGTCCAGGATCTGAATTCAGGTTGTTGATTCCATTTCCTATGACAATAACCGTTATACTCAGTGCGCTTTTATAGCAATGCAAGATATCCTTGCTAGTGTGTATGTGTGTGTATATATATTTATATATATATATATATACACACACACACACACAAAGAGGCTAAAATTGATTTCAATATCCCTTGATACAGATTTATTTGGCATGTGTTTATGTATAAAATGTAAACAAGTCTCAAAATAGACTTATCAGATTAGATATACGGCCGAGGAATTCGTAATGAGTTCATATTTATCTTGTGAGGAATTCTTTACTTTGATGCAAGTGATATACCTTCAACATTTAAGTCTTTAAATTTTTCAAATGATTCTGGAAATGAGTTATTGATAATTTTCATTTGTATTATCTTTTATCATTTAATTTTTTGTTGCTTTTTGTATCACCAATTACTTTGGTCAGTCTATGACAGTGAGAACTGAAGCCTGGATAGAATCTCTTTTAGACTTAAATTCATTTCCCACTTTTGCCTCATAGAAAGAAGCCTAGGTCAATACATTAACTATTCTACCAACTGTACAATGAAGAGCCATTAGTTTTCAGAAGCTTTAATCAAACCTCTAAACTAATCCTTTCTATTTTTTGCTCTCTAACTCTGTAATATATTTGTTATTGTTTTTCACACTAAGAATATGATTTAGGTATTTTTATTTCATTTTAATTTTTAGAAGCATTATCAGTTACTTTTCTTTTAAAACTCATTTGGCTTATTGATCTATGACTGTAAGAAGCAGTGCATATTGGAAGTAATAATAAAGGTGTTATTCAGTTGTATACAGTACTCTGTACACCATGGCAGCATTGTACTAAATAATTTGCATGTGTAATTAATATATTTACTAGGAATTATATACTCTCAGAAATATATATGCATGTAAGTGGGATCCAAAAGTCTCAAGACTTAAGTTTTAATTTTTTCAAATTTAAATGATAATGTGTGTACAGCTGAGCAACTGTGAAGGTAACGTACCTGGGCATTCGAAGTGCGCACGAACGTGTCTGGCTTGTCGAAGGGAAACCGATATGGCTGCCGCGAGCATATTTGACGAGGGGAGATCTCGAACCAGCGAGAGGTAATGTACACGTATGCAAATTAGTGCGAGAGCTTATGAACATACAAATACTCACGGTAACGGCTGAAAGGGATGAGTGTTCTAAGTGCATTTTCCCAACAAATGCGATACAACTCTACGAAGCAAGTAAGGAAGGAAGGAAGGAGAGAACCAGAAGGAGAGAGAGAAGGAAGGAAGGAAGGAGAACTAGGGAGAAAGCGAGAGTTGGTGTGCCGATTGAGCGGGGTAAAACATATCGAATGTGTGGTGCCGATGCACCTCTCGGGGGGTGCATACGCAGTGTAACAGCTACTGAGAGAGGGAGAAAGCGCTCGACTCAACACGCCCTGAAACCAACAATAGTGGTCTCTGTTGGATTGATACAAGAATCAGTTTCCTATTGCTTTTTACGCCCGCTCTGGACAACCTCGAGCCATGTGGTCAGGTTCTTGACACACATAGCATCTCCTTAAAGCAGTGACTCCCTTCTCCTGACGTCCCGGTAGTTGAGCTGCTGCGGCTGCCGATTCTGTGCCCGCGAGCCTGTCCTTCAATATTGCTCGGGCACGGGCCAATATGTCGGATATCGGCAAATCGTCTACTCGGGTTGTGGCCTGGAGAAGATTCTCCATATGCTCGCGGCAGCCATATCGGTTTCCCTTCGACAAGCCAGACACGTTCGTGCGCGCTTCGAATGCCCAGGTACCTTCACAGCAACTTTTATAATATGGAACAAATTGAAAAAAATATGAAGCAAGTCTTTATGCATTTTAATGATTATGCTAGTTCAACACCCACCAGACCTAACTCTGCTTGCCCAGTCAGCTGGGGCTGTAGAATATGCTGACTACTTCTCTATAGAGAGGTAAGACCCACCCTCCCCAACAAATGTCCTGGATGTGACACTGAACCATCTGATGGGAAGGCTTCAGTCCTGGAGCTTTGGGGAATGTGGAGTACTCCTTCATTGCCATTACTCCCAGGTCCACTCTGACCCAGCCTGGTAATATCTGTTAGAGTTGCATCTATGGATCGAATAGAACTAGTGTCCTGGGTATGACCCTGAACTACATCTGCTTGATGAGGATCTAGTCCTGGAGCTTTGGAGGATGTGGAATTTTCCTTTGTTACCATTACTCTCTGGTTCTCTCTGACCCTGAGTTGTAGTATCTGTTAGGGACTCATCTATGGGTCAAATAGAACTATTTAACCATTTGTGTGCAAATGAATGCCTGAATGAGTAAAGTTGAATAAATTATTAGTGTTAAATAGCAATATGTCACGTGGTCTCCCATTGAGAAAGGAGAAATAAGATTACTACTATTCCTCGTGCTTGAATTAGCAAGCCGTCAAAGATTGACCTTTAAAAGAGAAACAAAGAATTGGGTCAACTTCGGCTGGTCGTTGAAGGAAGAGAAAAAATGTGGGTCAAGCTATCTGTACTCAATAACCTGACTCGGATGACATATAGTAGCCCTAATGAATCGCCTGACCAGGGAGAAGAAGAGAGAAGCCAAATGATTGGCTGGAGCCCTAGGGCGGAAGTGGGAGCTCCTTCCGTCAGCAGAAATAGGGAGGAAGAAAATTAGTCTTGGATCAGACATCATCGTGACCAGATGGGGTGAAGCGCATGCCAAGACTCCGGGAAAAGAAAGACGGAAATATCTTGGACAAGAAGGACAAGGAATCCTACTTTCAAGCCAGACTCCAAAAATAAAATAAATGCCGTCAACCCGAGAATAAAGAAAAAAAATAAGGAGAAAGAAAAATGCTCTCCAAAGGAAAGTCATCTAAAGATAAGTAGACTTTAAAACTGTTTCTCCCTATACCCAATTATATATCCCCTCTCTCTCAAGTTGAAGAAAGACTAAAGACGAAAGAAAAGAAAAGAAAGACATTTATGTTTCTGTACTATCGGTTTATAATATAGTTGACACTTTGAAGATGTGTATCTATGTGTAGTAAAAAGACTGATATATTTTAATGTTCCCACGTGCTCGAGTCATTCTTTGTGTCGTCTGCTACCAAGCTGTTATTTCATGTTTCTTTTTCAGCTTCTATTCGCCTTATGTTATGCTTGCTTAAAATTGTCCTATAAATTCCTTTAAAATTCTTATACGGGGAAACCGGAGTTGTCGACTACTATAATTAATATTATTACATATAAACCTAGAGGTCCATATCTTCCATTGTTCTAGGGGTAGGAAGACCAGTGGCCTTGGTGGGTGTGTGAATAGTGTGAAAATTGGAAACCCCTTGCCAACGGCGGTCAGTCTAGCCATAAATTAACCCCCACATAATATGCCAGTTCCTATATGCCCGAGAAAGGACTCTGAACTAGGACTTATTCTACAAGGTATCAAGTGCCAGTCTGCCCCATCTTCACATGTGTGAAAAATAAAGTCCCGTTTTGGGATTCTAGTTAATTTACCGTCACAAATACTTAAAACCATTTAACTGTGTGCACACAAATTATTAATACTAGCAATATTTGAAACCATTTAATTGTGCAAACAGATGAGCTGTGACTTATTTGAAATGTTGCTTACAAACTATTTGTTTACAAATCATATTTGATATATATATAAAAACAAGATTTGGCATTAAAGTACCTACAAGAGTTGATATGCCATAAAACCCAACCAACCAGCAAACAATATCTCTACAACTTTTTCTTGTTTTCTTAACTTAAAATCTATCTCTTGGGTAAGATTTGAAAATGTGGGGTATATTAAAAGAAATAAAATTGCACAGCTTCACACCAAATCAATGATGTGTTTCAGAGGTGAAAAACTTTTTGGAATAAGTGAATTGACGACCAGGGAACTATTTTGAAAAAAATGGATATTTTGTTCATTTCTGTTTTTATAAATACAGCTTCAGTCATGTTAATTTGATTACACCTTGTAAACATCCAATAGCATATACGTTCCTAAATAGTTTATATAACCAGTTTATATTACCATATTTACAGATATATAAGATGCACATTGAAATTTATAAAAACCATAAGATTATAATAATGTACCCACTTGTCTGGTATTATGTCTAGCAAAACTTGTAACATAGAACTTAGGGTTTTAGATGAGATGTAAAGGGTAGAACCATTGTATGTCCTTGTCTTAAAAGCTGGCAAATTTGCTAATCAGTTGGGAAACAATGATTTTTTTTTTCATCAGATCAGATATTGACATCGGTATATGCTATATTTTTTAAGTTAAATTTTTAAAAGACTATACAAGTATTTGATTCACTACTGTAAATCAAGTTTCTTGTGTGTTGCTCCCGAAAACTTGCACCTTCTCTCTCACTCCTGTCTGTTCAGTTGGCTTCCAGCTCTTTTTATAGAATGAAGCATTTCTTAGAATTCAACATTGCACAAAAGCAAGAATTAGAACTTTGTTAATCTACTACTTCACTGTATTCAATTTTTATAATGGCATCCTGTTAAATAAGAAGTGGTATGTATTTATCCAACGATCTTCCCCACAGGCAGGATATGACACAAGGTTAATTTTTAAGTGGAATACAACTGGTTTGAATTCAGAGTTTTCTGGTTGGCTTATTATTTACCCAGAGCTAGTGGGGATAAATAATTGATTATTGCTTTTCCCAAGGGTGTTAGCATGAAGTGTAATTCAAACAGTCTCATCAAAGATTTGAAATCTGATTACTGATTCTACTTTCTAAGTTATGCTAAGTGCACCTCCTAGTGGAAGCAGGAGTGCCATAACAGAAGTGAGAGTACCTAATACATCAGTTATTTACTTTTTACACTAGTGTGATCCTTTGTCTCAAGTTCCATTCCATTTGATTGACCATTGATGTCTATTTTGACATCTTTACTTTTTACCTTCAGAATTAATACTTAAGGCTTTATTTTACATCATTCATGACTTAGGTTGATGGCATCCAAGGCTAAACTTAGGAGTACAATGCATCCTGCAAGCGGATATAGAATGCTGTCAGTCATCAGTTCTAGGGTACTAGTAGTCATTCTCTCCTGTATAAGAGTACACTACCAATCAAATATCCATGTAAGTATGTAAGTAAAGTTGGTAACCATAGTCAAGGGTGATCCAAAGGTTTCCTTTTCAATAGCTACTACACTGAGGGCACTACTTCTTTCCCTGGATTAATCTACTTTACCCTTAATACGTACCTTATAATGCTAAGTGTTAAGCAAGGAGGTATCAAGTACCATTTTTTTAGTTTTTGGTATGACTTGACCTTGCATTGAACCTCGGTCTCCGGTGCCATTGGCAAACACTCTACCCACTAGGCCAATATGCTGGTTTGCATCCTTAGTCAGATCTAGTAACAAAGAACTTGTGTTTACTTAAACTGTAATTCATGTGTTGCTCATGAAAATTAGTATCTCTTCTCTCGATTCAACTTCTAAAACAAGGCTGCTCTTAAAATTTGACTTTGCACAAAAGTGAGAGTTAAAACCACTATTGAACTGTATTCAGTTTATATATAGCACCCCATTGAAAAGGAGCTATAAAAGCAGTGAGTGTACCTAAAAGTTACATATAACCTAAAACATGAAAGACTATCAACCTAAGATTAACTTTATCTTAATATCAGTCAGCTTTCTAACCAAATTATCTAACCAAGTTTTTCCATCCTATAATTTGTCTTTAATTTTCCTTTTGTTTAGAGTAAATGTATAGCCAAGATAGTTCTTATAATATGAATTTCAATTTAGTAAAAAACATCCACCTTTTTATAATCAAGATAAACAAGATAAAAATAACATTCCAGTTTGAAAATTTTTCTTAAACACTTTTTTTTTTTTTTTTTTTTTTTTTTTTCAGCATCAGCTATGAATGAAATTTTTGTAACTGAGGGTCATACACATCATGGTTTTATGTGGACAGTCAAATGTCCAAAAGCAGATGATGCTGATTTGAATACTGCTTCAACTTGTATTGCCTGCCTTGTGGAGCTGCTTGAGGACCCACTACTGCTGACTGTCAAGAAGAAAATAATTTTATCAGAGTTCCTCAGATTGATTCAGAATTCAACTGAGTTACCTGTTCTAATTACACATAATTTGGATGTGATTAAACACATTATCCTGGTCATTACAGGTTAGGCCATTTTTTATATATTACTTTATTATGATTTATCTAATATCTTTCAGTTTATACAGCTAAGATTTTATTTTTTGGCCCGTTTTTAACCAAACTTTTAGAAATTGTTAGTCATATATGGAAAAGTTTTAAAGTAGTGTAATTATTTGCTTATAAGAGGTACTATTTTTCCAGATTTTTCAACACTAAAGTTGGTGGAGTGTATTATACTTGAGAATTATATGATTTACTTTGTTATCTGGCCACATGCTTCACTACATTCAGGATGGGATGACCAAAAGTAAGTTATATCTATAGTCCAACACAATGTTTTATCCTGGTACAGAGAAATATCCATTGACATTTGTATTTATAATTTTGTTTCTCTTAACTTGAGTTTATTTTTGCCACAAGCTTGTTGCATTTTTGTGTTGTCTGTGCTTGCTCTGAATACTGGGAAAATTTTATGCTTTGAGCCATAATGTAAACTATATAAATTTGTATTTTTAGTCAGTACGAACTGATAAAAAGTTGAACAAATGCTAAATTTAGGTTATGTTTAGCTGCTGCAAATTCTAAAAAGACATTGGGTATTATACAAGGAAATTTTTTTTTCCAGAATTTGGTACACAAGTAATTACAGTATACTAAGAGATCTAGCTTAGACTGGTTTTTAGTTAAACTCTGTCTCTCACTCTCTCTTATTATCTCTCTCACTGTAAAAGGGCATCTGCCACACATTTACCCACTCTTAGTAGTTGTTTGGTTTGGTTTGGTTTCTTTGTTTTGTGGCATATCAACCTTCATGGGTTTATTTTTGATGCCAAAATTATCCTTGTAGAAAAACAGTTGTGGCACTATTGGTATTGTAACTAAGTATGAAGTGTTGACATATTTAAAGATAGAATTTTTGTACTGTATATAATTGAAGATAGCTGATGTAATGGTTATCGTTGTAGGGAATGGACACAGCAACACAGGTTCAAATCCTGGACGAGACTGATTACATTTCACATAGCACTAATACCCTTGGGAAAGATATGAATCCAATTATTCTCCCTCCAGCTATGGGTAAATAGTAGGGAAGACTAGGTTCTTCAGTCTTGGTGAGGCAACTAGTCTAGTAGGAAAAACTCTGAATTCAAACCTGTTAAACTTCGCTTAAAAAAATTGACCTTGTGTCATATCCTGCCCGAGCAGAGAGGTTGGTAAATAAGATAATTGAAGTTAACTGTTAAACTGACTTCAGCATAAAAGAACTCAACAAAACTTGATCAGTTAAAAAACACGACCAGTCAACTAACTATATCCTTAATAAATGGCATTATTTATTGGAATATTCACCTGCTCTATCAGCTGTAGAATATGCTGATTGCACCCTCCCAGAGTGTCCTGATATGACACTAAGCTGCATTTGATGGTGAGGCTCCAATCCTGGAGCTTTGAGGAATGTAAAGTACCCCTTCATTGCCATTATTACCAGACCCAGTTTGATCCAGAGTGGTAGTTAATACCTGTTAGGATACTATCTATTGGTAAAATAGAACTGTTTAACCATTTATTAAGGATTATTATTAGTTTGAAACTATTCAGCTGTGTATAAATTATATATATTACATAGGAATACTTGCTTAATAGCATTAATAGTGTCAAATAGGAATACTTGAAACCATTTAACTGTGTGCAAACAAATGATTGACATTAAATAGAATTATTAGTGTGCGATAGAAATATTTGAAACTATTATGGGCAAACAAATTAACTGAAGCAACTCATTTAAAAACAAAGTTACCAACAAACTATTCACTTACAAATCTTGCCCAGTCAGCTGGGGCTGTAGAATACACTAGCTGCTTCACTGCAGGGGAGTATGACCCCCACCAACAAGTGTCCTGTTATATGACACTAAACCATTTGAAGGTGAGGTTCCAATAATGCTGGAGCTTTGGGAAATGCAGAGTACCCCTTCATTTTCTTACAAGGATAACTGTGCTCTATACATGGGGTTTAGAAATGCCAACTGTATCACCTGCAGAAAAGTAAGACCTCTGCCCTCCCCCCACAAAAAAAAGTGGGTATGACATTAAACTACATCTAATGGTGAGGCTTCAGTTCTGATGATTTGGGGAGTGTGGATTACCCCTTTACTACCAGGTGCACTCTGACCTGGAGTAGTAATATCTATTAGGTCAGATATATATATCTGTTTAAAAATGATTCATATTCAATAGGAATACTTGATACCATATAACTGTAAATCAATTGTTAAGAATAGTTACTTGAAACTTTATTTTTTTTTTTTTTTACTAAGGATCATTATTAGTTACCAGAAACCATATAACTGGAAACAAATGACAAATAGAAACAATTTCTTGATACCATATACTTAGTAGATAGGAATGCATATTATATTATATAACTGCAGAAAACCCTTTAAACAACTACACAAAATGTAAATATAAATGTACAAGAATGCAATTCCCTAACCTCTTGGCATAAAATAACTGTAGACAGGTTAACATGGTTAAGATCAATCAATCAATTTAAGTGATAACCATTATGTCACTTCACCTTTATACTGTAGTCTTATCTTTATAATTTTTTTGTTTCAAAATGTTTTCATCTCTTACAAGAACTTTTTATTCATATATGTTGTAATTTCATGTATGTTTCAGATCTACTTAAAGCAAGTGAAGAACATTTCTTAAGTCTATCTATTGAAGGTAATACACTTGTATTATTTAATGTTTTTTTACACTTCATGCAAACAAAGCTACAAATAGCTTTATCTTCATAAATGAAGTATATTTTCTGCTTATATTTTGAAAAGAGAACCAATCATGTTAATATTTTCAACTTTTACTGGGACATATAAATAACCTAAAATCACAGTTCAATACTTATTTGTGCATGTTACAATTATTTAACTGTTCTAAATGAGCATATTGCTTTATTTTTTATATTACATGAAAACAGATATGATATGAGAAAAATAACATGCTTGAAATATTTTCTAAACGATTTTATATTTAAGTTAGCTGAAAATCTTTTTTCTTTTGTGTGAGAATTCTAAAAGTAGTGGTTAAAACCTCAATTCATTGAAAAATCAGATCATCTAAAACTCTTGTCTAAAACTTTCCAAATTATGTTGAAATCCGGTGGTGAGGCTCCAGTTCTGGACCTTTGGAGAGTGTTCAGTCACCCTTCATTGCCATTACTCTCAGCTACACTTGAACCTGAAGTGTTAGTACTTAAGGTCTCGTCTATGGGTCAAATAGGTCAGTTTACAAATTATTAGTATTAGGTATTTTTAAAAATAAAAGTTGGGATAGACATTGCCCCTTTTGGGGCATCCTGGATATTATCTTTTGAGGTACCTTAGGATTGAACTAACCTGTTTAAACACAATGAATGGGTGCATCTAGATAGGTTGGTCTCAGGCTGCTGCCAGAGCCATGTAAGTATTTATAGAAAATGTATGACTGATTATAAATCTTCTCTATAAACTTTTTATTTATAATAATAAATATTCTGTATAAGCAACTGGGTTGCTCATAGATTCATATTAAGACTGAAGAGCATTATTTAGTCTTAATATATAGTATTTCATAATGGACATAACCTTAAGGATAAAAAGGTAGAATTTATCCATGCATAGATTTTATGGTAGAGTGTGAGTCATATGGCTATACTGTACTCAATGACAACAATATTTATTAGTTCAAGTGATAGCATCACATTGTAGCCCCATTTATGTATCCTTTCCTTTGTGTTGCATTAGTTATGTTATTTTCCAAAGATGAATGTGTTCATTGTTGAGACATCCTACAAATATGAGAGGAAAATTTTATGTGAAATTTCCCTAGTCTACATTTCCCAACAAGTCATTATTGGATTTTATGTGGCTGGAATGAAAGAACTTGGATTAGCCATTTTTATTAACTGGTTAAGTACATGATAATGCATTTGAGCAGCCTTATATTCATTTACTTTCAAATATGTATTTATCCAACCTCTCCATCATGCAACATGGTCACCTTTTAAGTAGAATACAACTGGTTTGGATTCAGAGTTTTCCTTCTAAACTGGCTAGTTTACCAAGGTTAGAGAGCCCAACAATTTACTCTTAACTGGGGAGACAACAGAGCATTAGCATGAAGTGAAATACAAACAGCTTTGTCCATGATTTTGAACTTGGGTTGCCAATTCTATTTCCTATGATAACAACCATTATGCTAAATGCACCTAGATTTCAAGTAAATGCACATATACAAATTTTTGGTTATTACAGGATTTATAAAGCATCGAAAATCTGTATAGAGTATGAAGGCCTAGAATATGTACACACACACACATACTAACAAGATCTTTAAAAAAAGATACAAGTGTCTTTTTGATGAATGATATTATTTAAACTACCATATTTGCCAACATAGAGGATGTAGATTTTAATAAACTAAATAATTATTCAAATATTATACAGCATATAAATGAGCTGGTATTATGACTAGAGGATGTCTACAAAAGTTCAAAATATGGTTTGGTTAAATTATAGTGGGTGCTAGTTTTCCCAATACTATTGAAATTCTTACATCTTATATATCATAAAATATGGTGTTTAAAATCAAAAAACCTACAAAGAAAGCTTTCTTAAAATTTGTGTGAGTAAATTTAATGCCCAAGCATATATTGCTTTATTCATAAGATCTAAATAAAATATATATGAAAACATCTTTTTCATCTTACCATTTATTTTAGCAATGCCAGATACCTCTACTCATATCAAGTGGTTCCTTAATGTAGTGAATGAACATATATCTGTAAAACAAAACAAATTGTCAGTGCTGTAAACATGAGCATCTGTGAGAAATTTGTTGTGGAAACTCAAATGTGATACAGCATCAAAGTCAAATTTTGGCATGACCTAAAGTCAGAAAAACCATCATAATGCAGAAACATCTGGAACTTACAAAGTGTGCAAAACGATTCAGAATTGGTTAATGAATGTTTGTATTTGTTTATAGTGGATTTTTTTTCAGTTATGCAAAAAACTAATTCATTCAAAGAATTATTTAGACAATTGGACTTCTTGTTTTTGTTGTACACACAGTTTTGACTTGTACATTCTCTGAGTTTCTTTAGATGTAATATACACCTCCATAATTAGAATGTTTTTTCTTAAGTGCCAAGCAAAAACAATATTAAACAGAATTTATTTTAACATGTGTAACATTGTAAGCAGTGTGCAAATAGACGAGTTATAAAAAAAAACAGCCAGAAAGGAGACAAATTGATAAAATTCAAAATCCTGTTGATGCATTTATAACCTGTGTAGATTTTGTTTCTTTTGTTGAAGAATTCTCCTTGATGCAACCACTGACCATCTTTCTGACCTGCATGTTAGTAACCTCATCTAGCGACCTTCTCACCTATGATTAGAAACACAACATGGGCAGAGGGAGAATGTGATCGTGAGGGACACAGATGTTGTCAACCTAAGTGGAACCATGCCTAATGACACAATGCTAAAAAAGCACCATAGCTGTGTCAAGGAGTGAGTGCAGGGTTGGATGGTGACCTCTGGGACCCTAAGTGTTGAGGGGCATTGGTTAGGAGTAGGGCCACATAGATGGGGTCTGCTCACCTGACTTATTTTATTGTTGCTCTTATTATTCATCATTAATAAGAGTGATTATAAATGTTGATAACTTGTAGCAGAAAGAACCTTGTATTTTTTGTTTGGTGCGTAATTCAATTTGACTGTTAGGATTGCCGAATATTTTCACCCAATCAGGATGACTTGTCATATTCAGCCCGGACCATCTTTCCTAGCAGCACAAAAAATTGAAGAAAGCCCGCAAAACTCTCTCTCCCTCAGAAATTGTCAATAGGAACAGACGTTTTATTGTCTGCTCTTGAATAGTGGTAGCAGCGTCAACCACTATGAGGAGAGCCATCTAGTTTACGGACCCCCTTGCATCTATTCTTCTAGACCAAGGGATCCTAGTTAAAAACAAATTAGATGATACACTCTAATAACTTTCTACCGTCTTTCCTTCCTATGAGACTTGCAGCATACTAGTGTAAATCCCTTTCTTCATGCTGCCATTAAAACCTTCATTTAAAACCTAATGACGTCTTCGTTCTTCTCCACCACCTTTATTTTCCATCAACATTTAGCGAGGGGATTACAACCAATGTAATACCAACGCTACCAACGAAATACCAACACAGAAAAATTAGTATTTCTTTCAGCTTCATGGGATGCACCCTTCAGGCTGTATCTCTTCATCATATTTAAACAAGTTAGTTCATGGTCTATCCCAAGTTACCCCAAAAGACAATACCAAAGACTCCTCAAAAGGGACAATTTTATCTCTGTTTTCATGTATACATGAAGATCCCCACTTAATCTCATATTTTTCCCTTATAGGCAAGATGTTTGACAAAATTTATATGATTGTATTAAAACTAAATGATATTTATTTTCTGAGGATCTGAATGACTAAAACAGTCTTGTCCAGGATTTGAACTTGTGTTGTCGTGTCCATTTCCTATGATGACAACTATTACACCATGAGCACCTCCTAATCTAATATTATTAAACAGAAATAGTAGCATCGTTTTTTTGTTTTTTTTTTTCGACTATGCTGATCAGCCTTTTTTCAAAACTGACAAGTTTTCTTTCGTTGAAGTCTTTGTATGTATCTAGTATGGTTATTATTGTCTATGTGTATATTTTCAAGAAGATTAACTAAAAGTTCATAAATTTAACAAGAAATGAATAATTGTTTTTTCACCTTATAGGAAAACAAAGTTAGGATTAAATCTGTGTATTTCTATATGAATGACAAATTAATCAGAATAAAAAAGAGTAAAAGAATGACTGATTGATTTTAATGGCATGTCAACCCAACTGAAGTTAGTTTATACCTAGAGATTAGGGAATTGTGTAGATTGTGCATTTATGTTTACATTTTTGTATAGTTTCTAAAGAGATTTTTGCATCATTTATGATATCAATTATTCTTATTTAATATGAATAATTTGCAAACAGATCTGTTTGATTCATAGATGGAACACTAATAGATTAGAGTAGACCTGGAAGTAATGGCAATGAAGGGATACTTCATACTTGCTAGAGCTCCAGAACTAGAACCTCATTACTAGTTGTAGTTTTGTGTCATGCCTAGGGCACACCTTTTTTGGAGGAGGTGAACTATACACTCAGCATATTCTCAGCTCCACCAACAGAGTTAGTGATTGACAGAGAAAATTAGTTTGATAAGGCATAAGCTATTGATATATTTTAATGTTATGTTTTCTGTAACTTATTTCCCTCTTGATTTTCATCTTATCTCTCATTAGTTTATTTACTGCTCTAAGTGTGCTTATTCCAAAATTTTTGCAAGGGGTAGTATTACTTTTTAGTGGAAAGTATCTGATCTCTTTCTGGTATTCAGAATAGTCTTATGATAATTTTATTCCTTATCCATATGTATGTATGCATGTGTGTGTTTTTATTTACTTATATATAATAATGTAGTGTAATAAATTTAAATTATTCTATTTTTTCTTTACAGTTTGTCTGAAGCTGCTGTATTTGGCTAAATCTGATGACTTGATTACAATTGTCTTGGATATAATTGCAAAGCAGGTAATATACACACACAATAATTCTGTTTTGTTACTACCTCTGGCAAAAATTAGTACATTTACTTTAAAAAAATGACTGACTTTGGCATTAAATAACTATTATAGAATTAATTTAAACAATTTAATCTCATTTAAGAAATATTTTATGCAGCCAGAATGTAAAGCTATTAAAAAATGTTTTGCATCTTATTTATTGTTTGTTTATCTATTGCTAAGTAAAAAATACTCAAGTGAACATCCTCTAAGTGTGCTAGTCCAGTCGCCTGGGGCTGTAGAATACACCAACTGCATATATGGAGATGGGTACCCCCCCCCACCTCAACAGGTGTCCTAGATATGATACTAAACCATCTGATAGTGAGGCTCCGGTTCTGGAGCATTGGGGAATGTGAAGTACTCTTTTATTGCAATTACTCCCAGGTCCACTTTGACTTGAGAGTAGTAGTTCCTGTTTGTCCCATCCATGAGTCAAATGGAACTGTTTAAACATTTATTAGATCTGAAACCATTTATGTTGAATAGAATTACTAGTGTTAGATAGCAATACTTGAAACCATTTTATCATCATAAAGTTGCGCTTGCAGCATGAAGTTCTCTGACTCTCTCTCTTGCCATCTATCCTTCTCATCCTTTGCTCCTGGCAGGTCGTCAAGACTGCACCTTGTGGCCACACAGAGCTGATGAATGTTAGTCTTTGCTGGTTCACCAACACTGGCATGTCCATATTTTCTTCTCCAATTGTTCCCTGCATGTCTTGTTCGTCTCACTTGAATGGTTTGTAAGATGGGAGGCAAGTGGCCTTACAGCTGCAGTTCTGTGGGCAGGGTATGCTTTCAAGATTGCAGCATTCTTCTGTAGTTCTCTCCTAGCTTTTACTCCATGCATGTTGTTAGTGTCTCTGTGTTGCATCCATTTAGTATGGACACAGCTACATTTTTGAAAAAAAGATGTTTTATTTAATTGGATAGATAAGACTTCTATATGGTTGATAACCTGTTAACATTCCTTGTCTTTGCTCAGTATATGTTGACATCACTTTCAACATTCCCCAAAGCTCCAGCATTACTGGAACCTCACCATCAGATTGTTTAGTGTCTTATCCTGGACGTTCGTGGGGGTGGGCATACCCCTCTGAAGAGGTGCAGTTGGTGTATTCTACAGCTCCAGCCAACTGATCAAGGCTAAAGAACCGAGTCTACCTTACTGTTTTCCAGAGTTGGGGTAGGGAAAAGAGATGGATTTGTGCTTTTCCCAAATGAAGTGAATGCAAACAGCCTCATCCATGATTTGAACTCGGATTAATGGTTCCATTTCCTATGATGATTACCCTTATGCTTAGTGGTAAGATTGAAATTAGAAATTTAGGGTAAATTATATAATGAAAGAGAGAAAGATTTGTCTATTTTGAAGAAAATATGTTAGTCTGACCCTGTGTATGCACTATCCCTGTGAGAAGGAAGTCAAATATTGATTGGTAAAGAAACAAATATTACTATTTATACTTGCTTAAAGGCCAACTGAGGAATTCTTTAAGCTTGATATCAACATGCATCATTATAGAATTTGTATTGAGTAAAGTTTAGAACCATATCCAACAAAAAGAAAGAAGACTGTTTAGAAACACATATCTCCACTGTCATGATGCTAGACCTCTAGGCAAACAATCAAATCAAGTCAATCAAATTTTTTCAATTGTTGTTTTTTTTCCAGGATTTATATTATACAAATACATAAAGTAGCCCAGTCGGCTGGGGCTGCAGAATATACTGACTGCATCTCTGTAGAAGATTAAGAACCACCTCCATAAGTGTTCTTGATGTCATACTAAATTGCATTTGATAGGCTTAAGGCCTGGAGCCTTGGGGAATGTAGAGTATCCCTTCATTGATATGAGCCTATCAGATGCAATTTAGTGTGACAATTTAGTCTGAACTTGAGTGGTAGTTCTTGTTATGATCCCATCGAGGTGTTTAACCATTTAATTGTGTGCAAACAGATGATTAATATTAAATACAATTATTAGTGTTGGATAGCAATTCTTGAGACTATTTAATTGTGTGCAAACAAATGAACTCTATCTTGTTTAAAATGTTACCTACAAACTTTATAAATCATATGTATTTAGTATATATTTGTATAAACAGGATTTGGTGTTAAATAACTGATAAGGGATGTTGTCTATAATCAGCATTTAATAGTTATCTCCCTTGAGAAATTATAATGAATTAGGTGAGCACAAACAAAACCCACATTATTACTATTAAGCTGCAAATTGGATTGGAAAATTGCTTCCTTTAATTTCAAGCATCTTAATGCTATTGTACAAACAAAAATATCATATACCATTTTTGCTATTAGGGTATATAGAAGCATACAAAATCCGATTATTATCATATAGGATAACTTCTCATTATCATGTTTCTTTGTATTTCATTAAGAGAGATATCCCTAATAATTTTGTTGAGACTTTTGGTTGATTGATTATTCATATTTACATTTTTTGTGTAGTTGTTTCTTAAGAGATTTTTCTTTGCATATGGTCCTATTGAATACAAATAATTTTTAAACAGATCTACTTGACTCCTAGATTGGGATCCTAATAACTTCTATCAATCTGGGTGAGTGTGGACTTGGGGGTAATAGCATAAAAGTGTACTCCATACTCTTCAGATCTCTTCACCATCAGATGCAATTTAGTGTCATACCCAGATCATGTCCCTTTTATATTTTTTGGCAAGTCTTGGCCCTCTGCAGACAGGGCAGTTAAATTCTTGTGTGGTTATAATTTCGAGTATATGTAAATTTTTTTCTTTTTGTTTAATTTCTTTTTCACTTATTCGTTTGCTTCTTTTATATTTGTTGCCATTTTTTTTTTTCTTTAGAAATTCCAATCTTTCTTTGATTGCTTTGCACTTTAACCCTGATACACTCTTGAACACTTTTTTCTTTGCAAGGTTCAGAAATTTTTTCTGTGTGGTCTTTCTGATTTTGAACTTCACGTCATGTGATAATTTCTGCTCTTTATGTAACACAATAGACCATGTTGAATATTCAAAATTACACTCTTCAAAATAACAATAGGTGACTCTTCTGTTTTTGGATACAAAGCCTTTCTTCTAACTGGTATAATTTCATAATAGCAGTTGCCACACAAGGTAGAGGAAGATCTCAAAGGGTCTAGGAGTGAATCTTGCTTGCAAACATCTGCCATATCACGACTGCTGTCCAAAAATCACCTTCTCTGAATTTCAAAACTCAACTGCCAAGATTCAAATTCTACTATTTTTTTATATTTTCCAAAATTAAGTATATCATTGGTGTGACATCATCTCACTAAATCATTGCATCATTGGTTTTATTTAATTTCCATCAAACTTATCATGCAACATGACTTCAACTTTGTTTAGTTTTTGTTTCCTGTTATGAAACCTTATGGCAAGGGGTGATTTTCATATCCTTCCATTTGTGTGTACTACCTAATCTTGGTGCTGAGTACAATTGAACTAAAAGATCCCTGAATAGTCTGTGACCTCACCGAACTAAATAATTAATATAATTATTATCCTAATTATTTTACATTATATAAACAAGTCATTCAATCAACATCAAGTCATGCTGATAGCATGGAGTTCCCTTACTCTCTGTTGTCATCTGTCCCTCTCATCCATCGCACTTGGCAGGTTGTCTAGACTGCATCCAGTGTCTACACAGAGCTGATATAACTCCTTGCTGATTGGCCAACACTGGTGTATCCATGTGTAGGAGTCCATAAAAGAAAGTCACTTATGAGTTTGTTCTTACTTCTCCAGCAATGCTCAGCATGTCTTGTTTGTCTTAATTAGATGGTTTGTGAGATTGGATGTAAATGATCGTACAGTTGCTGTTTTGTAGGGTGTTGCTTCCAGGATTTGTTAAAAAATAGCATGTGGGGAATTTTTTTTAATAAAAAGTAAAATATTTTTACATGAATGTAAATTCTACATTGTTTGGAATTGGTTTATAGTAAAAATTCTTTTTATCTTGTAGAAATATGTTTTGAGGTGATTCAAAATGTTGCCAAATCAGAGTGCTCCAGCTTTGAACTGAGGTCTTTCATAAAATTTTTTGTGGTTGGGAAGTGCAAACCATGTAAGCTCTATAGAAGAATATGTTATGGGAACCAAGAAGTGTTTTAATCCAAATGTTTATAAAGGGGCTAAACAATGGTTTGCCACTACTAAGTTGAAAAACAGTCCATGAAGTGGAAACACATTGACTTTCCATTAAAGACAAAGTTCCAAAAACTGCAGTCAGTAAAGAATGTGATGCTGACAGTCTTCTAGGACATCACTACTGATTTCCTTGATAATAAATGCTATTGTAAACAATGCTTCCTTTTGCTAACTTAGACAAAGGTCATCTCAGTTATTGAATGATCTTCATATAATACTCACACTAATATATTTTTAAAAACTGTCTGCATTTTTGAGTCAGATCTTATCATTAAAAACATCCATTTGGTACTCATGAGAGGAGATATTTTAAACATCATACATATAAAGTTCCTTTTCTTTTTTTGAAATCCACGTTTGTACTGATAAGGAAAGTAAATATGATCAGAATAATTGCATTTTGTTATGAACACAAATTAGAAATTAATTTATTTTCCTATCATTTAGTGATTTACTTTTCTTTGCAGTTATTCAAGTAGATAACTAGATATCTGAAAATAGTCAGCTATTTATTCATTAACTCATATTTATGCTGATAATTAAATAAGATAATAGTGTTCAAGCATAAATAGAAACTAGTGTAGACAAAAATGAGAGATAAATTGTTTAGTTAATGAATACATAGAAAAATGATAAATCCCTAGAAATTTAAAGGGGGAACTGAAACAAATTGTCAAAATAGAGGGAATGAGATTAAGTTAAAATCAAGCCTGAAGACTATTTACCTTGCCTCCTCCTGACATAGGCAGGTTTTAACATAAGGTTTTTTTTTTTTAAGTGGAGATTCCTCCCTTCTACAATTGCCATAGGATGAAAGAGAAAAGAGATAAAAAATATACTAAAATGAATATGAACAAATGTAAGCCACACCTTGCCTCTCACACACTTTTGGAAGTGCACTTAGTATAAGGGTTACTGTCATAGGAAATGGAATCTCAGACCTGAGTTCAAATCCTGGATGAGGCAGTTGGTGTTTCATTTTGCACTAATGCCTTTGGGAAAGGCATGAATCCATCTGCTCTTCTCTGACTATGAGTAAATAGAACAGACTGGATTCTTTAGGCTTGGCCTAGCTGAAGGTAAACACCAGAAAATAGGAGACATTATTCTCAGAGTGTCCTTATGACTGTGGCATGACATCTTGTTCATAGCTTGCAAAAATGCTTAGCCAGTGGTGATTGCTATGTGAAAAATGCTTTATAGCTGAAAACTTGCTCTATCTAATAGTGTTATTGTCTTTTTCTGCTGCAGTTTCTCTGGAAATGAATAAAAGGCTTTACTTTCAGAATATCCCTTGTATTATGATAAATTTTGCTAAGATCTGGTACTTTAGCTAAAATATACAGAGAAAAGTTGGTACAATATAGATTAATCTTAAGACATATTGTTTTGCCTTTCTCATATCCATAAGTTTCCTTCGATGAATGGATATGCTACATTACCAATTCAATTTTCCTCACTTTTGTACCAGATCAGCTCTTTATTTTTTTTTTTAACTTTTATCCTGATGATGACTTAAGGTTGAAACTAGTTGAGAACAATTTAAAAAATAAATATCATAAAAGAAATATTCCTATTTGTGTTGAAAGTTAAATAAATGAAAATATGTATTTTTGCTATGGACACTGATAATTATTAAACAACACAAAGGGGTAATTATGAGTTTTGGTAAAAGATATAATATCCATAATATTGAATCAGAAATATTTATATTATTTACAGGTGTCATTCAATCTATTCCCTGCAAATGAATAATAGAGTTTAGTTGAAATTTTCATTACAGTTACTGGGTTTGACAAACAGAACCCAAGAAGACTGGAAAACATCAGCTGAAGTGTGTGTATATAACAATCAATCATCTCAGAAATATAGACAAATAAAACAAAATCATTCTAGGAAAGTTTCAAAACTTTTAGAGCTGGTTCTTTTTCTGATCTGGCTGTGTCATGTTTGCAAAGATTTTTCAAAATTATATTTGCAAAAATAGAAGCATGCTTTTTCTCCATACTGAAAAAATGAAACTCAGAAATAAGCATAAAAATCTTACTTAATGATTTATAGCAAACCTTTTCCTTTATTGTATGGAAAAGGATGAAACAAAAAAATAACCATTGGCAAGTGTGGTCAGAAGGAACTTTCAGTTTTCCACGGTCAGTTAAATTGGTATATTTTCCATACTTTTCATAATAAAAATGGGTTTCACATTCACTAGGTTGATTATCATTTCTTGTAATACCTCCAGCTATGTACATGAGCCATTTTTATTTCATAAGAAAGAGAAGATTCTAAATTTTCCAGATTGTCAAATATTTCTGAACCTTCCTCACAAAGTTTATAATCACAAGATGTACATTGGTGACCTGGATTAACATTAAATTCATCAATATTTACATTTTGATTTAAAAGTAAAGATATCTGCTTAATATGCAGCTTTCCAATACATTGTTGAACATTAATAAAATAGGTGCCACCTGATCCTTGGCAAAGTTTACCAAATTCTTTTTCTAAGGGATCAGTTAAAAATTGCCCAAGTTGTAGATATTTATGACTTGTAATTAAGAGGTATCAACATAAAGTAACAATTCCATTGCAAGTAGGATATCTGGCAGTAGCAGTATTTTGGGATAATTGTTTTTTACTATTACCTTGACTGCCAGCCATATTAAGAGCCATTTTCCCAAATTCCATGATAAAATCAAGTCAGATGTCATTTGGAGATCTGATTTCAGCTTGTAGAGGATCGTTATGTAATTTATCAATTTGAAGAGACTTAACATTTGAAATTTTCCACCATGTCAAAACCTTGTTTATGAAGAGGGCAGTATCATTCTTATCTACACTTATTCCAGACTGAGTGAAAAGTGCATTATATGTTTTTTCAGAAAACACTCTGAGACAAGTAGAAACCCGTTGGCTTTGGAGCAATGGAAATTTCATTTAAATCTGAAAGTTTGATTAGTCTTTCAGATTCAAAACAATATAACTGTTTAAGGTGTGCCCATTTTGAAACTCGTCTTACTCCATCATCATCATCAAAGATTAATTCTCTTGTTTTTTCTGTCAGTCACAAATTGCGAATATTTTTCAACAGATGAATATAATCAAAAAGCAAATGTTTATTATCTTCCGTTAACCAAGGTTTTTCAGGAAGTGTAGTATATAATTAAAAAAAAAACCTTGATTTACTTGGTTGCCATCATATATAATAGCTTTTACATCAGCTGGTACAGATGTGATAGCCTAGACTGTTAACTCAGTTTGTTCAAATAAAAAGGCCGATATCAATTTTGAAATTGGAATCAATTTTGTAAGAAATTTTGAACCCCCTTTGAGACTTATCAACATTATATCAAGTACTGTTTGAACAAGTAGAGCTGGATTTTCAACTGATTTACCAAATAGTTGTTTGCCATGATATAGCAACATTTTTTAAATATATACTTTATCATGGAGAATTATGCAACCTTTTTGACTGGTATTAGGAGTATTAAATATAGATAACAAAAAAGAATTTTTGTTAAGTTTTGAAAATTTTGATGTCATCCTTCCTAATGTTACTAATGAGGGTAAGTGAAAATCATCTCTTAATCTATTATACAATGTCCGTGATGTTGCATAGTACTCAAAAGCACATATAACTATATCTGAACTGTATTTTATTCCAACCATTTGAGGAGCCATTGCTAAAATTATTGACTCAGGATATTTTTTCTTGTGATCAAAAGCCATAGAGTTTAAATATCAGAGTATTTCTTCCAGTTTTGACCAAGTATCAACTGTATTTATGATTTTTGGACAGGCTGCTAATATAACACTTAACTTCATAATGAAATGTTTCAGAGCGCAAATTGTAATAAATTCTCAACAAATTTTGATGATTGAACAGTTAAAATATTTTAATCCCAAAATGCTACAATTGGACATACAAAGTCTTTTTCGTTGTTAAGCTGACTTTCTTTCAAATTTGTATAATCAATTTTATCTAATCATAAAAAAAACAGTAAGTTCATCAGCAATTTGATTTCTAACAGTACTGAAGGTTTTTTCATATTCCTTTGAACAGTTGAGGTTGGTATTTGACTACTTGATATACCTGGCCATACAGATGGCAGATTTTTTAGACATATTTTTCCATGAACTTTTATCATATCAAAATTTGAAGGCTAATGTTGTTGATGAATAACAGTATTGTTAGTAACATTTAGATTAGCATTTGGAACTGATTTCATCCATTGCTCTCTCTTGTCTTTGTTTTTTGGAAAATGATAAACTGGTATTTTATTAATCTCACCACAGTTTTGTTTTGCTGGCTTCTGTAATTTGTTTTACAAGCAAACACAATAAATTAAAACAAAATTTTAGAGAGTTGCCTTCAGCTTGAGAATCCACTTTTTAATTTAAAAAAAATGGGGAGGGCGGTATGGTTTTGTTTGGGGAATACTATCAGGTTTGCAGTTTTTCACAATATTATTAATCATTTAATTATCAACAATAAAACTCTCTTAAATCAAACAAAAATAGTAATGGTTGCATAGTGCCATTAAGCTAAAAATTAAAGTTTTATTACTTTAAAACTTAGTTAAATTTAAAAACATTCATAAGTAGCCTTTCCTTTGGTAAAGTAAAAATTATACATTTTGTCCTTTAACTACAATATCAGAAAAATATTAAAATAAATATGATAAATAAAATGGTATTATTCTTTTAAAATAAATTTTGAAGTAAAAACATTAAAACAAGCACAAAAAATGAAAACGTCAAAAAACATAAAAAGAGACCTTTCTAAAAATAAAAAAAATAAAAATATTGACATTAACTCTATGTAATAAAATTCATTAATGTTATTTTTTTCTTTAATTCTAATAAGTAAAATCATTACAGTTCACCAGTTAGTAATTGATGTAGTAATAATAATGATTTATTCTTTAACTTTGGAAACAAAAGCGTGAAGAAATTCACTTTTTTTTTTTTTTTTTTTACTTTTAATAGAAATGTTGGATAAAGTTTTAATAGAGAAATGTTAATGAACCTTTCTCTATTAAAATTTCATTCAAATTTATTATTCAAACTTACTTTTAATAGAAAAATGTTGCTAATTTTTATCATGGTTAAAAACTTGAGAAAATTAAACTTTAATTTTGTTGAGGTTACATTTTCACTCAGACTAACAATGTTTTTTTAACGATATCAAAGATAAATATCAAATTAACTAACAACATTAAATTTATGAAAAAAAAACATTTTTAATTCATTTTATAATGAAAATAGTTTGCTTTACATCTTTGAAGAAACTAAATTAAATTCTGTTCAAATTTGTTTAATGTTTTATTGTTTTACTTTTTAAAATAACACAAATTACTCAAAAAGAATTGCATTTTATTTATAGATAATTCTTCAAACTTTAATTAAAAAATGTTGAACAAACTTTAAGGGGAAAAATGCCAAAAATGGATTAAACTTTAATTTAAAAATGTTAAAGCTTTAAACTTGAGTAAATCTTTTTGTGTGAGTGAATTTAAGCCCCAGTGTTTCCTTTTTATGATTTGAATAAGAATAGTGCTAAAATAATCAAATATACTTCAACTAAATAAGTTAAATGATATTCTAACAAAAGGTAAAATTAAGAGTGTCCTGGATATGACACTAAACTGTCTGATGGTAAGATCCCAGTAATGCTGGGGCTTTGGGGAATACGGAGCACACTTTCATTGCCATTGCTCCCAGGTCCACTCTGGCCTGGTGTGGTAGCACCTGATAGGACACTATCTATGGGTTAAATAAAATTAACGGCATACTTATGCAAAACTGAATTGTTTGATTAAACTGAATAGCTTGAAATGGAAATGTTTTTGACCATTAAACCATACTAACATTTAAAATGCGTGCTTATGCTAAACTGAATTATTTGAAATAGAACTGTTTTTTGACATTGAAACTGTATTTACACTAAACTGAATTGTTTAACATAGAACTGTTTTGACATTTAACTGTGGGTAAACAAAATCTGTACTTATCCTAAACTGAATTAGCTCTGCTTGACTAAACTGAATGGCTCAAAATCGAAGGGGAGGGGGTCCTCGTGGTGTAATGGTTAAAGCGATGGACTGCGGAATCGTAGTAAGTGAGTTCATACTCCAGTTGTGCTATTACGTCACTTTCGGACAAATACTCTTAGGAAAGGTATGAATACTCTTATCCTCTCAGCTATGGGTTAAATAGTACCATGACTGTTCTAGGAGAATGGCTTTGGCATTAGATAACCTACAAAGGTTGATATGCCATTAAACAAAGAAACCAAACCAAACCATCAAAATCGAAATGTTTTTCATAATTAAACTGTATTTACATTTAAACTGCGTGCTTATGCTAAACTTAATTGTTTGAAATTGAACTGTTTTTGACATTGAAACTGTCATCATCATGTCATATCCCTGACCCTCTCTCGCCACTTTTCCCTATCGTTCATCGCCTCTGGCAGGTCTTTAGGGCTACATCCTGTATCCTCACATAGCTGCTGTATGTATGTTCTAGCTGGTCATCCTGCTTTTGCTCGGCCATCTGCTTGAATAGTTTGAAATAGAAATGTTTTTGACAAACTGTGTACTCGTGCTAAACTGAATTGTTTGAAATAGAACTGACTAAATTGCATAAAAATGGATTTGGCATTAAATAAGCAACAAAGGTTGATATACCATAAAACCCAACAAACCAAACAACCAAACTAAAATTAAGATTCCTTTGAACTTCTTGAGCTGACAGCACAAGGGTATATACACTGTACACAGCAGTTAGCTCAAACTGAAACTAAAACAACCAAATTCTCTCTCTGCAATAAATACGGCCTCCAGTCTAATGGCTTGTGTGCGTTATGAAGTGGCCCATAGCATAGAACACCATGATATAAAGGCAAGTATTCAAGTTGATGTAATTTTTAGCAACATGAAAATGAAATGAAAACAATTACTCAAATTTAAATTCTAGCTGATGCTTTTTATATTATACTAATTCTCTGTGGAAAGGATTGAATCAGTTTCTCCCCGCAATGTCCTGTTTTTTGATATCTTAAGAAAATATTTGGTTATTGCTATCATATTTACCCCTTCGCTTGGGCAAGATATGACACAAGGTCAATTTTTAAGTGGAGTTTAACAGGTTTGAATTCAGTTTTCCTTCTCCTAGACTAGTTGCCTCGCCAAGGCTGAAGAACCTAGTGTGCCCTACTATTTACCCATAGCTGGAGGGAGAATAATTGGATTCATACCTTTCCCAAGGGTATTAGTGCTATGTGAAATGCAATCAGTCTCGTCCAGGATTTGAACTTGTGTCGGCGTGTCCATTTCCTATGACGATAACCATTACACCACAGGGATTTCCCATTCATATTTGGTTATTGCTATATCACAAAGTTAAAAGAAGAAAACTGCTCATGAACATTTGGCCAAACTATTCTTTCTTAACTACCTGCCCAAGCAGTAGCAACACAACTGTTACTTCCGTCGTCATCCTTAACAGTCCGTTTATTTTATATATATATAAAGTAGTGTAATGATTAGGTGGCCAGACTAGCAGACTAATCAGTTTGAATCTCACTAGGCACACCATACTTCTAACATTGTGTTGCAGCTAAGCTTAGTAAATGGCTATATATAAGCATCTTTATGAATGTATAAATGTATTTTTAAATATATAGATATAGTCATATATTTGTATGGGCACACACTCACACATAAAACTTATTTAGACTTCTATTTACCATGATGTAAGCATTGAGATGTAATTTTTTTCAAAAGAAAACTTTAAAAGTACTAGCATTTTTTAATATTACTTTAAAAAAAAGTATCAAACTGAAACATTATTCTGTGCCTGTAACTATTGTTTGTATTTATTTTCATTTCTTAACTTTCTTAGAATGCCATGTTTTCAATTCTCTGAATTTCGTATTTTGAAATTGTCAGACTTTCTCTGCTTTGATTGTTTTGACAAGAATATCAAAATAATTTGTTCAAATAAAAAAATTTCTACTTTTATTCAATAAACTATTCCATCATGGAATACTATCTTATATATATATATATATATATATATATATATACACGCACACACGAGAGTTGCCCGTTTGTCTGCTTTTCTCACTCTCCCTATCCACCACAGACCCAAGCCTTACCCCAATTATGATGAATCACTCTGCCCCAAGAAAGGTTTCTAGTGCAAAAGATATTGGGTATTAACAGTTACCTGGTGTTGTCTAGGAACTAAATTTGATGTGATTTTTTTTGTTTTTTGTTTTTTTACACTTAAATGAAGGAAGTTCACTTAGCATAACTGTTATCGTCATAGGAAATGAATTCTGGAATCCATGTTCAAATCATAGACAAGGCTGCTTGTATTTCACTTAGAATTGATGCTTTGGGAAAGGCATAAATCTGTCTGTTCTCTCTTCTGCTATTGGTAAATAGTTGAAAAAACTGGTTTCTTGAGCATTAGTCATACAACCAATCTTGGAGAAGGAAAACCTGCTTTAATAATGCACAAAGGTTGATATGCCATTAAACAAATAAACCAAACAAACAACCAATTTCTCTGTCCTTACTTATTCTCTCTTAGTATACCTTTTCTCAATATTTTTCTGTCCTGTTGACAGGGCTTAGAATATGATGCAGAAGGATAAGACTCCCTCCAATTGGATGTCCTGGATGTGAGACTAAACTGCATCTGATATTGAAGCTCCAGTTCTAGAGATCTGATGAATGTGTAGTACCTCTTCATTGCCATTATTACCAGGTCCACTGTGATCCAAAGTGTTATTACTTGTAAGGGTGCTATCTATGAGTTAAACAGATGTTTGAAAATTATTTGCATTAGATAGGAATGCTTAGAAAAATATAACTGTGCAAATTATTTATAGTAAGAATAGTTACTTGAAGCTATGATTGTTTATTAAAGATTGATGGGAACTATGCTAGTATTAACAGAAATGCAGCATAAGTCAGTTGCTTAATAATAAAAAAAAACATTTATTTTACACAATGAAAGCTAATTTTTCAATATAATCATCTTCCTTGTCAGCCACCTTGTTGGCAGGGATTAGAATACTCTAACTTTATCTCTAAAAAGGGGTGTCCTGGGTATGACACGCAACTGCATCTGATGTTCAGACTCCAGTTCTGGAGATCTAGAGAGTGTGGAGTTTCCCTTCATTGCCGTTATTCCTAGATCTACTCAGACCTGGAGTGATTGTAACTCTTTGGTCCGATCTACATGTCAAATAAATCTGTTTGAAAATTAATGAGTATTTGATAGTTTACAGTTTCTAGTATTCCTATGTGGAAGCAAATGATTATTATTATGAAAACCATTTAATTATGTATAAATTATTACTATTAGTAGTACTTGATATGATACAACTGTGCAAACAAATAATTATAGATAAAAAGTGCACTTTTCAAAAATAATGCAATGGAACATTTAAAAATCATTTGTATTTGATAAGACCATTTTGAGAGAGGGGGAAAACAACTTTAGAAACAACTATACAAAAAATGTGAATATGAATGCAGTTTTTTAACCTCTAGGCATAAAATAACCCTAGAGGAGTTGACATGCTATTAAAATCAGTTTATCAACCTTCCTTGTTAAAGCATTTAATCCAACCCTTCTCTATTAACTTGGACTGAACATTATTGAGAGAAAATTTCAGATAAAAAATCTGCTAATAATTGTTAGTCAACGTACAGACTTATTGATCCACTTTCATAATGTGTTTGTATGTGTTTATCTATGTTTGTGTGTACATGCATGTGGTAAACAGGAAATGGTTTTATGTAGATAACTTAAAAACACCCCCAGAAATGTTGACTTTGGAAGATGATCAATCTTTTTTTTTTTTTACTTCTCTCTCTCTCTCTCTCTCTGGTACTTATTAACCTAGGAATATTCTAAATACTCCAATGATAACTGTTTCCAGGTAGGTTGCTAATAGATATTTTCATTAAAAGCTTTGCTACAACAATTAAACAAAAAGCAACACATAAATTGTTAAACATATGCACTGAAATATCCAGTCAAATTATTTATCAAAAAAAAAAGTATATTAAAAACCTTATAATAAACATGCTGTCTCGAGCAGCAGTGTCCTACCTTTTTTGTACTATTGACCTATATGCTGGACAATTTTTCTGTGGATGAAAGATATGTGTAATTTCAAAAAATGTAATTTAAATTTAACTATTACATTTTATATTATGGACTTTGGATAATTATTACACCAATATCAATTTACCATAAGATAGTCAATGGGAGCCCTGAGCTTGTTTTTTCAACAATTGTCTCATCTGGAGGTGATAAGTGATAGAAATACTTAAAGTGTTCCTTATGTCCAGTCACCTCTGAAATCTTCTTTTGTTTGCTGTTACTGCACCCCCTCCCCCCACTTCACAAATATGATGTTAGAGAAGGAAACCGAACTTTCAGTGCTTTTGTAGTGTTGTCAAGATATTCTGCCTTGACTTTAATCTAGAATGCAAAAAGGTTTGAAGTTACCTCAAACATTTTTAAATCTCAATTTTGCCAACTCAGTCTTCTTCTACAAGGATTAAAGTTGATTCACCTGGCTTGTTCACAAATTGGTTGTGGATCTATTCCTACCCTATCTGGTGGGTAGAAGGTCTCCATAGTATAGTAGCTAACATGCTGGACTGCAACATTATAGTGAATTCAAATTCCAGTCACTATTGCATTCATTTTCAGACTAATACCCTTGGGAAAGGTATGAACTCTTATCTCTCCCTGTTATGGGTTAAATAGTACCACTGAACTAAATAGTCCAGGAATCTTTTGTGTTTGAAATGTACAGCTCAAACTTTTGAAAACTGAGATAGATGATTACACACATTTGCTGACAGCAAATGAACATATTTCACACATAATACCAATTTGATTTTTAATGCAGTAGACTTATCTACCAACTTGAAAAGTGGTCATTTTCCCTTGGTGTGATTGAGTTTATTGAACAGTTGAATATGTCACATGACTAAGCTAGTTTTAGGATCAATTCTGTGTTACTGAAATGCACTACCAGTGGTGACAGCTTTTCTAAAAAAAATAAAAAAAACCCTCTGGTGTGGCTCTTGTAACTCAAAAAATCACGGCCTGCAATCTGCCTTTAGAAAGCCATCTCACTTCCGTGTACCAGAGAATGTGTTCTACATCCACCTCCTCATATAGCTTTGCAAATAGATGTCAGTTAAGGGCATGTGGTTAATAACTTTGATCCCATCTTGTAAGACACTATTAAGCTCAGTAGTGCTCAATATTGGTGATAGAGGATATGTAGATCTAGATTTGAATAGTATAGACAGTCAGTTCCCAGTGGGTGCCTGACTGATGATCCTATAGGTGAGAAACTGACTATCACCAAGTGCTGTTAACTCTGTCTCTCTACTATCCAAACCTATGAATTGCTTGTGGTATATTGGGTAACATCGTAGGGAATGATCACGGTGACTCCAGTTCAAATTCTTCTTTGTATATTTCATGTGCAATGAAATATTTTTGCAATAGAGTATATGAAAGAGTTGTCCAAATGGTCTTTTGTTCCAAGCACTTTCAGCAAATCTATTAGGTATTCAAAAGAACTGTTGTTAGAATTCCTCATAGCAATTTTTTTATTAAATATAAAAGAGTTTTCAGTGCTAAACACAACCCAAACATTTGGGCAATGTTTGAAACATCTATAAAATAGCATGTGGATGGGAACATGAAAATTAACAAAATGTGACTTGAAAGCAAGCTTGGAAAGATCAATGCTAGGAATTAAGGGATCAACTTAGATCAGTGAGCAGGCCAAGATAAGAAAGTATTAACCAATAAAAATAGAAGTCAGCAGATCATATAGCTAGAAGAAAGAACAGGTGGTTGGTTCAAAGGATTTATTGGATGGTGCTTAAAATATAACTTTTTAGAAAGTCTGATAGAAGATGGAGAAATGAGTTTGTGGAATTTACTGGTAAGACAAAGTGAGGTGAACACAATCAAGAATGTGAGGGTGGAATTAATATAGAGCTTGTCTTGCAATAGACTCGAAATGAAGGAGATTATGTTAAAAAATAAGTATTTGTTGTGTAAAATAAATGATTTAAAGAATTTTTAGGCTATGTATTTTAGCTATAAAATCAATCCTTTAGGATATAGTGATTTATAGGTTTTTTTTTTAATTACCATGTTGAAGTAGTCACATAGATCACTTACCCATCAATTTAACCCTTTCACTTACTCTGTTGATAGAGCTTAGAATATGCCTTCTGCATCTCTTGAAAAGAAGTAAGATCCCTTGAAAAAAAGGGTTCTGGATATGACACTAAACTGCATCCAGAGATGAGGCTTCAGTTCTTGAACTCTGGAGAATTGTTATTACTTCCAGGTCCACTCTAGCCTGGAGTAGTATTATCTGTTAGGATCCCATGTATGGGTCAAATAGATCTGTTTAAAAATGATTAGTATGATACCACTCTACCATGCAAAATTATTTGTATTAAATAGGAATACTTGAAACCATATAACTGTGTAAAAGTTGTAATAAGAATAGTTACTTACAAACATAATTGCTTGCATAAGAAAAGACTGATACTTAAATAGCCTAAGAGTTGAAATACCATAAAACTAACCAAAGCTCACCCTTTCACTGTGCAGTTGTAGTTGAATTCCTAAAACTGTGTTGTATGTTATTATTTTATCATTGTTTATATGTAAATATAATCAAATTTCATACTATGTTCCATTTACTGGTTTGTATCTTTCATCTATTTTTATTTTTATTGTTCTAATACCAGTTCATAATTATATTATCAAAACAATTTATAGTAATTTAAAGGTTTTAAGGTAACATCTTTTTTATTCATATTTTTTTTGCTAGAAAATACAGTACTAATAGTTACTAAAAATGGGAAAATATGGTAGTAAAAGATTTTTAATAATTTCTTCGAAACTTAAGTGAATCAAGTTCTGTGAGGTCTCTTAGACTTAGAATAAAAAATGATTCTTCCACTTAAAGATCACTTGAAAGTACTTTTGTGTTAATTGCTGTTAGTAGTTGCTGTTTTTCATGAAATAAGCAGAAGTGTACTTAACAATAACACTATTATATAAGCAGTAGGCAAACTATAAAAGTAACTCTTCAGATGCCCACAAAGAAAAAAAAATCTGTTAATATCTATAATGGTTGTGTTGATTGGTCCAGGCACTAGTTATCTGGATAAATCTTTTGGAAAGTAAAAAAGACAGAGTAAACATAGATAATCTTGACAATGTCTGTTTGTCTTGATTTGTAAATTCTTTTCAGATAAAGAAAGATCATTTTGTGCCATCTTTGTCCTTTTCTGTGAAGTTCTCAAAATCTAATCATTAGTTACGCGAGTTTTACAGAAAAATAAATATTTTCTCTCATTATTTTTGTTTACTTATGTTTTAAAAAATAAATACTGTCGAGTTTGTTTTGTAACTGTAAACCATACCAAAAGGTTCTCTTTTGATCATTCTAATATTTTCACTATATGCCACATCCACAAATGTAAATATTTATCATAGAAATTTTCATATGCTAAAAAAATATCAAAAATACTTTTTTTTTATCTATCTTCCTTATTTTGTATCACATTTTTTCCCAGATAGATTACTATACTTATTTAATGTCTTAACTTGGAGATTTGCCCCTTATTATCTAAAAAAGATATTAATATTGCCATCTTTTAAATTTTAGTTTTTTATCTGATAAGTATTTAACATGGCAATTAAATGAGTGTGAGAAAATGTAATAAACAAGTGGACATAAAATTTTTGGAACTTTATTTGGAGTAACAGTAAATCTTTTTTTTTTTTAATAACCTCTTTGTAATAGCCATTTAAAGTTATCTTTGACTTCTGTTTTTGTTTGATTAACATTTAGTTCCTATAGACATCCTCATGTCTTAGTTTTTTTCCAATATAATATTTGATAATATTGCCATTCACTTAATGTTGATTTAAAATGTTTTTCTCAGCTTTCCTTTATGCAATAATATATATATATAAGGGTCAGCTGAAAATTTCATAGCCTGACCAAGCTACTCTCATAGAATATGATCCAATGAGGTTTATTTTTCCACACACTTCTTCTATTGGTGTTGCTGTGCTTGGATCCTATTGGTAAAAAAATTCATCAAGACCAGATATGACATCATAAGAACTTTTCAGCCCTCCTTCTTGTACATATTATTGGAATAGAATGGAAACTAGTCTAACAACAAGACTGTGGTGAAGGGAAATCTTTCTTGGAGAAGTTAACTCCTCCAAAATCAAAACTGGAGAAGGAAGCTCTTGCATCAAATTTCTACTGACTTGTAGATATCCTTTGATTGGAAAAGTCCACATGAAGTTATTGTGAAATAACACCGGCAGTTTGCATAGTCAACTGTTATCTTGCTATGTTTATCACTGGTCTGTAGCTTTGTAGACAGAGTGGCATAAGTGTCATTCATGTGTATGTCACTATAATCCTGTGATATACAGATGTCTTATTACCTTATCTTATGCATCTTGTATATTTTTTACAAGTTAATTTAGTTATTAATCTGGGTGAGTTGTAATTTTGGTGGTAAAGACATCATTCATCATATATAAGTAAGTAAGTAAAGTTGGCGACCATAGTCGAGGGTAACCCGAAGGCTCCTTTTTCGATAGCTACTACACCAATGTGTAGGGGAGGGTGCTACTCCTTCCCTGGATTGCTCTACTTTACCCTTGATCCGTACCTTATAGTGCTGAGTGTTAAGCAAGGAGGCATCAAGTACCATTTTTTGAGTCTTTGGTATGACTCAACCTGGGATTGAACCCAGGTCTCCCGGGCCATTGGCGAACACTCTAACCCCTTATAGCTTCACTCTTGATACTTTTTGATACCATTTAGTGTGTGTGTGTGTGTGTGTGTATTTGCATGTGTGTATGTATATATAACACAGATTCGAAATAGTATTAAAAAAGCATCAATACTGAAACTCTAAAACTTGTTTTATTTTTAAGTTTAAATGAAAATGTGTGCTCAGCTGAGCAATTTAAATGATAAAGTGTTGATATCTAAACTTCTAATCAGCACCAATATGAAAAAAATAAAGCTGATTTCAATATTTTTTGATAAGCAGTTTTTGTCAAAACACAGGGTTGTACAAGTGCTTTCATCAGATTTAGCTCTCTATGATCTGTTTTCTAAATTGAAAATCAATCTCACGGGAAGTATATGAGGACATGGAGAATGTTAAATGAAATACAACAGTACAGCTTCCACCTTATTAAAAGAGGAATTTCAGGGGTACTTTTATTAAGTACTAATAAAAAACTTGCTGGAATAAGAATGCTGAATGCCAAGGAGACTGTTTTAAAGAAAATTAATGTTTTAGTCATTGTTCATTTCTCTCTTGATAAATACAGCTTTTGTTTTAATAGTTTCTGATTACACCTTATACACACTTATGCATAATGGCTATCATCATAGGAAGTAGAATCAGTGACCTGAGTTTAAATCATGGATGAAGCTATTTGCATTTCACTTTGTGCTAATTCTATTGGGAAAGTAATGAATCTATCTGTTCTTCCCTAGCTATGGGTAAATAATTGGGCAGAGTTCTTTAGCTTTGGTTAAGCAATCTGTTTAAGAGAAAGGAAACTAAATTTAAACTAGCTGTATTCCACTTAAAGATTGATTTTGCATCACATCTTTCTCATGGTGGCAGGTTGAGTAAATCCATACTTATAAAGATCAAAGCATGGTATCTGTTATTTTGGTTTTAACAGCATTTAAGATCTCTATTTTCTTAAAATTTAACTACCTCCCCACAGAAGTTGTCTCCATACAACTGGTAGGTTTTACATGAGGGCATAGATAAAATTGCTCTGTTCTTGTGACTTGTGTCACAAAGATATCAGACAACTACAATTCACCTTTTTGATTCAATGAGGAGGTGCTGCAGTTGGAATCCCTAGGTTTTGTGTTACATCCTCTCTATAGCAGAGGGGTTGTGTAAATATATGCATATATATAAATATATAAAAATACATATATATAAATATATAAGTTATTTCACTCATTAATCAACTGAGAGTTTGCCGGGAATCTTTTGCGAGTTGTGTATATTTTTTAAATCTTATATAATGCTCTACATAGGGTATAGTTGTATGATCTTTACTCTTATGAAAAATTTTTAGTTCTGTGGGTTGGTTTGTTCTGGTTTGCATTTAAAAGCATTATCATCAATGTTTATAGTTGTTTATTTTTGGAGTTGATTTCAAGAAACCATTCATCATTCTTAATATGCTTGAATCAAAATTTGACATGATGGTCACATATTGTTTCATTTACTTTCACTTCCAAAATTTTGTAAGTTGCTTTAGTGATTTTGGTTTGGTTTCTTTCTTTAATGACATATCAACCTTTGTAAGTTATTTAATGCCAAAGATATCCTTGTAGAAAAACAGTAATAGTACTATGTAACCCATAGCAGAAGAGATAAGGGAATTCATAGCTTTCCTAAGGGTATTAGTCTGAAAGTGAATGTAAAAGCATGAAAGAAGTTCAAACTTGCTATGATGTCACAGTCCATCACATCCGCTGTGTCACAAGGACTCCTCCTTCAGTGACTTTGTGATTTAGTTTGAATGAATCAAAATTGTTTGAATCTCAATACTTGTATTCACCATTTGATGGTACATATTCCACAAAACCTCTGTCAACTTTGAAATATTGAAATAAAACCTTTGCGACTTCTTGCTGAAGGCTTACCTGTCTTCGGGCAGATAAGTTCAGGTAAGATATTATTCACTTGGCAGCACCTTCACCCTCACCTAAAAAAAGGCTTTTGGATAATTGTAATATAAGTTATAAAAAATGTGTTGAAAAGTTCCCAGCGTGACCAAGAAGAGAGTAACCTTATATTTATATATATATATATATATATATATATATATAACACATCCCTCAATAAGTTCCAAGCCTGACATATAGATGGCACCACTAATAAAAAATCCATATGATTTTTACCAAGTACTAACCTTCAAATGACACGTGTCAAAATTTGAACCCAATTGGATTATTAGTTTACAAATTAGTTATTTAAGTGAAGCTACTGTTACAAATTTTCAAAACAATGGAAAAATCTGAATTTTGTGCGTTGATAAAGCATTGCTTTCTGATGGGAAAAATCTGTTCAAGCAAAACAATGGCTTGATAAGTGTTATTTGGACTCTGCTCCGTCAGAAACAACAGTTAAGAGGTGGTACGCTGACTTTAAATGTGGTTGTACAGATGCGAATGATGCTGAAAGCTCAGGTTGCCCAAATTCAGTGCCCAGTCGGCTGGGGCTGTAGAATACACCGACTGCTTCTCTGTAGAGGGGTAACACTGCCCCCAACAAGTGTCCTGGATATTACACTAAACAATCTGATGGTGAGGTTCCAGCAATGCTGGAGCTTTGGGGAATGTGGAGTACCCCTTTATTGCCATCACTCCCAGGTCCACTTTGGCCCTGAGTGCTAGCTCCTGATAAGGGTCCTACTTATGGGTTAAATAGAACTAAACTATGCTTCCTTCACAATACTGATTTTTTTCATTTTAAACTGCATATTTTTGCTAAATTGAATTGTTTAAAATAAAACTGTTTTGACATTTAAACTGCGTACTTATGCTAAATTTAATTGCTTGAAATAGAACTGTTTTGACGTCTAAACTGTGTACTTATGCTAAACTGAATTATCTGGAATAAAACTGTTTTGACATTAACTCTGTGTATTGCCCAGTTGGCTGGGGCTGTAGAATACACTGACTGCACCTCTGTAGAGGGGTAAGACCCCCCCCCCAACATGTGTCCTAGATATGATACTAAACAATCTGATGGTGAGGTCCCAGTAATGCTGGAGCTTTGGGGAATACAGAGCACCCCTTCATTGCCATTGCTCCCAGGTCCACTCTGGCATGGCGTGGTAGCACCTGATAGGGCCCTATCTATGGGTTAAAAAGAACTAACGACATTCTTATGCTAAACTGAATTGTTTGATTAAACTAAATAGCTTGAAATAGAAATGTTTTTGACAGTTGAACCGTACTTACATTTAAACTACATGCTTATGCTAAACTGAAATTATTTTGAATAGAACTGTTTTTTGACATTGAAACTGTATTTACACTAAACTGAATTGTTTAACAGAACTGTTTTGATATTTAACTGTGTGTAAACAAAATCTGTACTTACACCAAACTGAATGAGCTGATTTAGAACTACTTGACTAAACTGAATAGCTAGAAAATAGAAATGTTTTTCACAAACTGTACTTACATTTAAACTGCGTGCTTATGCTAAACTGAATTGTTTGAAATTTAACTGTTTTTGACATTACACTAAACCGAATTGTTATATATAACTGTTTGAATAAACTGAATAGTTTGAAATAGTAATGTTTTGGACAATTAAACTGTGTATTCATGCTAAACTGAATTGTTTTAAATAGAAGTGATTATTTACATAAAAATGGATTTGGCGTTAAATAACCTACAAAGCTTGATATATCATAAAACCCAACCAATCGACCAAATTCGGCAGTTGTTCCGGAAAAGACCGAAAAAAACTCCACAAACTCGTTTTGGCCTATCGTAAATTGAAGTTGCGTGAGATACCAGAGGAGTTGAAGATCTCAGAAGGCAGTGTATTCACCATTTTGCATGAACATTTGTCAATGAGAAAGCTGTGTTCAAAGTGGGTTCTGCATTTGCTCACAGTTGATCAAAAACAACAATGCATCGATGATTCAGAGCATTGTAATTGTTTTCAATGCAACGAAAAGGAGTTTTTGCATAAATATGTTTTAGTTTGTTTTTGTTTCACGACATATCAACCTCCTTGATCATTTAATGCCAAATCAAGTTAAAAAAGGTGGGGAAATGAAAAGATCTGTTTTTTGGGAATTTATTTGTAGGGAAACGGTTTGTAGAAAGAATCTGGTTTTGCTGAAAGTTTATTTGTAGAGAATCATCTTGTGGTAAAAGGAACTTTTTTTTTTTTTTTTTTTTTTTTTAGAACAGTTTATGAAAAGGATAATATTTTGTTGAAGTATTTCTTGTAGTGGAACAGTCTAGAGAAGAAATTTGGCCTTATTGAAATTTCTTTTAGATTTTTCCGTATATATTTATCACTTTTAGGAATGACATTACATTTTTTATTTCAATATTTTGGAACAGTTCCTTCATGTTGTTTGCACTATAAAAGGTTTTTCTTATATGAGCCAGGTCGGTACATTCAATGTGGATGTGTTTCACAGCGTAAATATGTGACAATGGATGAAACATGGATCCACCGCTTCACTCCAGAGTCAAATTGGCAAATAGCTGAGTGGGCAGCAGCAGACGAAACCCATCTAAAGTGACCAAAGATGCAAACATCTGCAGGCAAGGTTTTGGCCTCCATATTTTGGGATGTAGAAGGTATTTCATTCATCAATTACCTTGAGAAAGGAAGAATCATCAATAGCCAATATCATATAGCATTATTGGTGCATTTGAAGGAAGAAATCACAAAAAAACCACAAATGAAGAAGAAAAAATGCTCTTTCTCCAAGACAATGCACTGTGTCACAAGTCTATCGCAATGATGACAAAACTACATGAATTGCACTTCAAATTGTTTCCATACCAACCCTATTCTCTAGCTCTGGCCCCCAACAGCTACTGGTTGTTTGCAGACCTTCCAGGAAAAGAGATTTGGTTCCAGTAAAGAAGTGATATCGGAAACTGAGGCGTATATTGAGGTCATAGACAAATTGTTCTACAAAAAAAGCATAAATTGTTAGATAAACGGAATCAGTGTATCACCCTAGAAGGAGATTGTTGATGAATAAATTCGAATTTTGCCTAAAAATTGTTTTATTAATTAGGCACAGGACTTATTGAGTGATGTCTTATATACATATAATTGAATCTTTTGAAAAAGTTTAAACTTGAGAAACGATGTGCCAAGTCTATTGAACTAGATGGAATAGCATTAATTAACATTTTTAAATCTATATTTCTTTTTATTGTAATCAATTTTAAATTATTTTAAATGAACATTTTAATTAACATTCTTGACATTTAATATTTTTTTATTCTATATTTTATGCTTTCTTATGAAAATTTTCTCTTCATACAATATGATTTCACTAAAATATTTTAATTTTTTTATCTCATTTAGGTTTATTTTATGTTAGGTTATGAAGTTATGTTCATTGTACATTTATATTAACAATTTTGTGCAGTTATTTCTTGAGAATTTTTCTTTTTGCACACAGTTATATTGGATATAAATAATTTTAAGCAGATCTATTTGCCCCCTCATTGGTTCCCTAATTCTGGGTCAGAGTGGACCTCGGAGTAATGGCAATGAAGGAGTACTCCACACTTCTTAGATCTCTAGAACTAGAGCCTCACTATCAAATACAGTTTTGTGTCTTTTGTGGAGTGGGAGGTATTAATCTTACCTCTCTCCAGGGGATACACAGTCAGTGTATTCTAAGCCCCACTGATATAAAATATTTTGAGCTGAGGTTTCTATTCTTTTGTTCTATTCTTGCTTAGGTACAAGGGGGAGAATGCAAAGAAAATACTTTAAATTCTGTTCATAACCTTAGTTATAAGCTATAAATTATCTTTATGTAAAAGAAAGAGAAGACGTGAGATAAACTTTCTCTTTGTTTTATTTCTTATATATTTTGTGTTTAAAAAGGAATCATGGGAAATAGTGGAAAAAATGTCTGACACTGTCTGAATGGAAAGATTCTGCTTTTCCTTAACAAGAATGCTGCTTCAGAACACTTTTTTCCCCCTTTACTCTAAACTGTACTTTTCCCTAATTATTAATCTATCTATATTAATAATTAGGAACAGTTTGTCTGTCTTCTATAGATGGCCTGATTGGTGTACAACTACAAAATTTGGCATGCATGCTGATTGAGCCCAAATGTAAATTTTATAAAAAAACTTTTTGTTCCTCATGAGAAAAGTAGGGGAACATCCAACAAGTGGTAGTCTCTCTCATTAATCAATTTTTTTGTTGAAAGCCATATTTCTACTTATAGATATTTGTGAGTTTCAGAAAAATTGATATTTTGTAATCTCAGAACTTAACCAATTCTCATTCAAATGATCTCAAATATTTACAGCATATAGAAATAACTCAGAATTTTATGTTTTATGTATTTTCTTTTCAGCTAGAGAAATGCCATACAATCGAAAATAAAAGGCATTTAAACATTAAACATAGAATTCTGAGTTGTTCCAACACATGCTGTTAAAATTTGAGATCATTTTAATAAGAATTGGTCAAGATTATGAAATATCAATTTTTCTGAAACGGCCTGTACATATCAAATGATATCAATTTTTTTAAACACCCTGTGTGTGTGTGTGTGTGTGTGTGTGTGTGTGTATATACAGATGCACACACACACACACACACACAGGATGAGTATAAAATCTTTCATTGGTTATGTATAATCATATATTCAAAATTGTTAGAGAAAAACACAAAACGAGTGGCCATATGTAAACTAATTAATCCCTTTTCTGTGTTTGCTATTATCAAGATGGTATCTGTATGTTTAAAAAGATTATATATATATCTGGTTGGTATGTAGTATTTCTATAGTCTTATTTCAAATATGTAAATTCAATTCTTGTTTTGTATTTCTGTCAAACATAGTTTTAAAGATATAATTCTGAATAACCAGGAAGTATTTTATGGTCACCTTGTGTGTGTGCATATATATATATATATATATATATATATATATAAAATCTTAATTTTTCATTTGAATATGTTTTATAAATGATAAGACTACTTTGGTCTGTTATACTTATTCTATAAGTGATGTTTTAGTGTTAGGTGTAAGATTCAGAATTTTAGGAACCGGATAAAATTTGGACATTAGTAACATACTTTAGATCTGATACTAAAACACCAAATACAAAAATAAGCTTTTCAAAACATATAATAGGCTTAACTTGTCTGTTGTCTTTAATGAAATATTCCTAAAAATGTATGCGACCAAAAAACCAACGCAAACATTGGTAACAGGCACACAATATAAATATATAAAGAGGAATTCTGCTTAGTGTTTATAGGAATAGGAATTTGAATCAGTGACCTGAGTTCAAATCCTGAAATAACTTGTTTGTATTTCATTTTACTCTAATGCCCTTTGGGAAGGCAAGAATACTTCCCTAGCTTTGGGTAAATAATAGGGTAGATTGGGTTCTTTCATTTTGGTAAGGCAATAATTGTAGAAAGAAAATTCTGAATTCAAACCAGCTGTATTCTGCTTAAAAAGATTAACTTTATGTCTCATCTTGCTCATGATGAAGGGGTTGGGTAAATGTATAATGATATTTTTGCCAAAATATATAGAATAATAGGATACTTTTGTTTATTTTCAACTGAGCTTTAATTAAGCTTTGGGGAATGTGGAGTACCCTTTCATTGCCATTGCTCCCAGGTCCTCTCTGACCCAGACTGGTAGCACCTGATCCTATCTATGGGTCAAATAGAACTATTTGACCTTTAAACTATGTGCAGACAAATGACTTATGCTAAATTGAATTGTTAAAAATAGAACTGTTTGATCATTTAATCATGTGTAAACAAATAACTGATGTTTAATTGAATTGTTAGTGATACATAATACTTAGAACTATTTAACTGTGTGGAATGAATGAGTAAGGTTGAATAGAATAATAAGATTTAAATAGCAATACTTGAAACACTTTAACTGTTTGCCTAAATTGAATGCTTGGTATAATATAGCAATACTTGGAACCATTTGACTGTGTGCAAACCAATGATTAATATTGAATTGAATTAGAAATGTTAGATAGCACTAATTGAAACCATTTAACTATGTAGAAACAATAGCAATACCAGTGTGCAAACAAATTAGTTCTAACTAATGAAATTAGCTGCAAACTTTTCACTTACAAATCATATAAATATATCCATTCAAATGTGGGCAAACAAATGATTGATGATAAGTTGTTACTGTAATGTAGCAATACTTTAAACCATTTAACCATATTTACCAACTCCTTTGCTCGAGCAGGATATGACACAAGGTCAATTTTTAAGCGGAGTTTAACATGTTTTGAATTCAGAGTTTTCCTTCTCCTAGACTAGTTGCCTCACCAAGGCTGAAGAATCTAGTCTGAAATCTTGTCGTTGAAATATGTTATCTACTAAATGTTTACAAATCATATATTTAATAGACATGTATAAATAGGATTTGTCATTAAATAGCCTACAGTGTTTGATATGCCATAAAACCTAACCTAACCAAACGAAACCAAACCTGTCAAGACATTTCAAAAACCAAGTGTACTAACCAGTTGGATTCTTATGATAATAAAGTAATGTATTTTTGGAACAAATTGCTCAATCAGATTAAAAGTGGTAATTGTGTGAAAAATTGTAAGATTAAATTAGATGATTTTAGAAATAATGATAAGAAAAAGAATTTAAGTGGGCATTTTTGCGAACTATCAGAGGTGGTGTAATGGTTAGCAAACCTTCACGAGTGAGTTTGAGTCCTATTTTGAGCAAAAAGTGTTCAGTAAATTACTACTTAACAGAATTTTATCTTCATATTGATATCGTATTCATAGTGTATGTTTTATGTAAAGTTATTTTTTTTATTTTTTTTAGGGTTAATGTGAGAAGATAGAACAAAGTGGAGATGTGAAAGGAGGTGTAACAAACAAATAATAATATAAAAAAAAGCCACAGAGCCATGCAGGAAGTTTTGTTTCATTGTATATCTTTTAAATAGTTAATTTGCTCTTATTTAGTTTCAACATGATAATAAAAATAGACTAAATGATGTGAATATCAGTATCATTTCAAAAAAGTTTTTGATATCCACTTGGTTATTTCATCTGTAGGACAAGACAGATATAATGATACCTTCCCATCACAGTTGGCATTGAATAAGTATGAACACTGATAAGAAATAATTTTGAAGGCAATAAAAATGTCATACATTAAATTTAAGATTCAATTACAGTATCCAAGATAATATGAACCATTTTTTATATCATGGACAGACAAGAGTTTTAAAATTAATATTTGATATTTCTCTAATTTTAATTTGTTTTCAGTTATTTTCATTTGCTTTGAAAAATTTAACATACTAGAGAAACTGATTTGGTTCTTGCTGTAACCACAGTCCATGATCATATTGATGCTTCTATTTAGGAAGGAGTGAAGGATTCTAAATAATATTTCAGAGTTATCTCTAAGAATTTTGATGATGAAAAAATTGACATTTAGCACTAGTGCAGACTGCAAATTTACTTGCCAATTTAACTGGAAGTTGTTTTATTCTCAGAGCATTTTGAGTGTCTTTTATAATAAAAAAATTTTGCTATGATTTGCCATTTTTTAATGTATGTAACCAGGATGTATCCATTAAGTATAGGGGATTACAAATGGTTGGGGATGGAAGTAAAAATGGTTTGTATTGTAAGAATTAGCACTCAAAGAATTATTTCATATCACATTCAGGAAAGAGTGGAGTTAACTAATTTTTAAGGGGATCTCTGGCCTTAACTGTGCATTTTTGTTAGGTTACTGTTTTATATGATTATCCATAAATAAGCAGACCCTAACAACTTTTAAAGTTTTCTTCTAAACCAAAATTACCAGGATTTGATTTTTTGTGGTACTATCAAAACATATCATTAGGTATTATTTATTACCTGACTCTACAATATTGAAATACAGTAACCAAAAAATAATGATACCTTTGCAATCAAAAATAAAATTCTATAAATGTATATAAGAGGTGTATTTATTTTTTGACTGCTATATATTTGTATTAATGGTTATAACTGTTCAATGTTGTAAGGTTTTATAATGTATAATGTGTTATCACCCTGGTTGGCGGCTGATGAGGTTAGGGTACCGCACGTGCTTTCACATGTTGTATGATGAGAAAAAAAAAAAAAGGTTTTATAATGTATAATTCCTCATAATACTATTTTGATATATTATATTCCACCAGAAAAAAATTGCCATCTTTGGTTCAAAAGAAAATTAACTTAAAAAAATCCTTAATACTTATTTATGGGTGATACTTCGTGTGTATGTATGCACACACATACATATATCTGGGGAAAAGTGGGAATAATTCTGACAGTATGAAAATGTACAGATATGAAAAAAACAAAACAAAAGGTCTTCAGAGGATAATTTTATTCCTATAATTATTTACCAATGTTAAATGTTTTGGTTGTGAGACCTTTATCAGGGCATGAGAGTTATTAAATGAAATGTAAAAGATGAGGAAGTTTTGAAACTTTCTATTTCAAATTTGTGTGATGTAATTAGCATTCCAAAATTCATTTGGAAAAAAAATCCATATTAAATTGGTCTGTCTATTTATTCATCTAATATTAATATTTATATTATTTAGTTTATATTTACTTGTTATAAACATTCCATAGAATATCTGTCTTTATCAGTATTAGTTTTTTCTATCTCTCTCTGTTTAATTCAATTGTTTATCTAAGTATATGTCAATGATGAAACCAAATTATTTTTAAGAAAGGATGTTGTAACTGTTCAGCACCAATCTGACCAAATAAGGAGACAAATTGAAAAAACTGGGTCTCTGTTTACTAGTATTGTGGTTTGAAATGATAGTAGATTCAACAATTTTCAGGTGTTTTTAATAATGTATATAAACTAAACCGGCTCATTGGCCTAGTGGGTAGAGTGTTCGCCCATGGTTTGGGAGACCGGGGTTCAATCCCGGGTCGAGTCATACTAAAGACTTAAAAAGAATGATACTTGATACCTCCTTGCTTAACACTCAGCATTATAAGGTACATATCAAGGGTAAAGTGGAGCAATCCAGGGAAGGAGTAGTGCCCTCCCCCTACACCTCAGTGTAGTAGCTATTAAAAAGGGAGCCTTCAAGTCACCCTCTTTGAGTGGATCGAAAAAATATATATATTATATAAACTAACATCTTGGAATCTTTAAGATTTAAGTTGTGATTCGTTTCCAAATTATGCTCAACCTGACCATTATTTATTTTTCCCCTTTTTTAAATCTTTTCTGTGATAATAAATTTGTTTGTCTACTATGAGAAGTTTTACTCACATAATTTTTTATTATAATCCAGACATGGAATGTCATATACCCCTTCTCTGGATTTGATGTGGGTATTATTATCAATTAAATTCCTAATTGTCTTTGAAAAGTTATTGACTGTTTTAATTCCAAGGTGCTTTAAGTTATACTATCCATACTGGTGACAAGACCAATATTTACATGATATTAAATAAAACCAACAATTAGTAAACTTTTCCAAGTAAAGGTTTTAAAACAAAACACTGAAAACATTTCAACCAACAACTTTAAAACAAAATGCTACAAATAATTAAAACAATAAAAACTCAAACTCTCAACTCAAACTACACTACCCCTGATGACAACCCAAAGTATGGTTGAAAGCACTTGGGCAAAAGATATGGGACAATTCCTTTACCACCTTGATCCTGGCACAAGAAAAATAACAATAAACTGTGTTCCATTGTTTTTAATAAAACTTGTCTTAATAATAACTTGCTTCCTAAACATACAATCTTTAAAAAAAAGTGTGTGTATATATATATATATATATATATATATATATATATATATATATATATATATGTGTGTGTGTGTGTGTATATATATATATATATTCACACACTCGCCCATTGGCACAGTGGTAGAGAGTTTACCAATGGTTTGAGAGACCAAGGTTCAATTCCAGGTCGAGTCATACCAAAGACTAAAAAAATGGTACTTGATGTCTCTTTGTCTAACACTCAGCATTATAAGGAATGGATCCCGGGTAAGTGGCACAATCCAGGGAAAGGAGTAACACCCTCCCCTACGCTTTCGTGTTGTAGTTATCAAAAAGGGAGCCCTCGGGTCAACTTCAACTATGGTCAGCCAGTTTATTTATATATATAAGATTATAACCTAATGACAATGGCACATTACAGTATGATTTTATGAGAGCATTTCACTTTATGTGCTCTCACTAGAATAAGGCAATTATTAGTCCTAAATGATACTTTTTTTATTTGTGTTGTATATAAGTTTTTAATAATGTATTTTCTTGAGATAATGGCAGTAACTATGAAATACTAATTAAAATCCTTCACTCATTACTCAAGAAAACCCCAATATGATCATGGATCAAGTTTACAAGTGAAAACCAATGGGTTCACCTGTTTTCTTGTCTCATTTAGAATTTCTGTTTATTTTGATTCAAGTGAGTCATGGTTAGTAAATCTCATCAGCCTTGTAATGGGGATTAAACTATAAACTCTATAACCTCCAATACAAAGGAGGTAACTATTTACTGTTACAAAGAACTTACAATGAGAAAATGATTTTTTTTTTTAATCTAATGCTGCTAACTTTGATAATACTTTTCTTTGTTCTTGTAATTACCGTGGCACACCTACTTAGAATCCTGTGGTGATTGACGTTTATCAAACTTAACTTAGTACAGCACATTGCCAAATTTAGAATAGTGGTAGAAAGACAATGTTTTATACTAAATTTTTAAGTAGAGATGACCTGCTTTGAAAATCACAATTTAATATACATACTAGTTTTCACCTTGCCTCAAACACTATTACTAGGAGATAATATCAAACTATTTCAGTGAAAATTGGTTTGGCTGTTCTTAAAAGTCTGGTTTGGTTTGTTTAATGACATATCAATCCCTTTAAAGTTATTTCATCATCAAGGAATGCTGACATCACAGAATCCTTTGACTCGCACTCTCTCTCCATCTGTCTTCATCAGTCATTGCTCTTTGTAAACCTAGATGGCATCTAGTGTCTACTCACTTAATGAATGTAAATTTTTGCATGTCAGTCAATACTAGTGTGTCCATGTGTAGGAGTTAATTGGAAAATGTTGCTTATGAATTCATCCTTAATTTTCCAGCAGTGCTCAGCATGTCTTGTTTGTCTGATGTGAGGTAAGAGGCTTCTGTCTTGTGTAGTGTTACTTCCAGAATTTGTTTAAAACAGTTCACAGTACCTTCATGTGGTTTTCACCAAGCTTTTTCTCCTGGTATTTGGTTTAAGCCCAAGTGGTGGAACCACACAATAGTAATGTCACAGAAACAGCTTGGAAGAATTCCAAAAAAATGAAATAGTTTGTTTAATGTCAAAATTTGATTCATAAAATCATATTTTTAAAGTTCCATCGCATTTTATTTTATTGTACTTTTTGTTTAATCATTTGTGTGCACACAGTTATATCATATCAAGTATTCTTATCTAATACAAATAATCTATACAGAGTTGTTTGGTTTCAAGTATTCCTATCAAATAATTATAACTTATTTCCAGTTATATTGGATAAAGTAACAATTCCTATTTGATAATCATTTGTTTTCACTGTTTCAAGTATTCCTATATAACACCATTAATTTACAAGGAATTATATGGTTTCAGTAATCTTTAGTAAGCAATTATAGCTTTAAAAGACTATTCTTTATACAAGTAATTTACACATAGTTATATGGTATTAAGTACTCCTAATATGAATAATTTTCAAATAAACTTATTTGAAGCATAGTTGAGACTTTAACAAGTACTACTACTCCAAGTCAAAGTGTACCTGGGAGTAATGATAACAAAGAGGTACTCCACACTTGCCAGATCTTCAAAAGCCTTACCACCAGATGAAGCTCAATATTATACCTAGGATCGTCCTTTTGATGGTAATGGAGTCTTATCTATTTACAAAGGATGTAGTTGGAATATTCTAAGCCTCACAGACAGAGTGGTCTTACAAGTTTATAAAAGTGCTTGATCCATATAAATTATCCAAAGAATATGGCTTTATGCTAGACTTATATTTCAACTAAAACGTATTCACTAAAACACATTTAACAGAAATATTCATTGTAAGGAAAGAGACACTTTGGAGGTGGAGGAAAGATTTTGACTTGAGAGTACTTAAAAAAGAAAAAATTACACATTTGAAACTCAAACTTGGACACTTTATTTCATCTGAAAGTATCAGGATCTATTGCCATATAGAGGAATATCCTGATCTATCGCAAGGAAAGGTCAACTGCTTCTTCCATTGCGAGGTGATCATCTTTATAGAAGTAAATTCAGAAAACGAAAACAATGAATCCTTTATACAAGTTTTAAAAGTTTTTATAACTTGTGTTTTCTTATCTTTCAAATCTGTGGAGATGATATAATTTTAGTCAGTCATTTTAATTCAACTGTGTTAAAGATTCTTCTTCTCTCTTCATCCCTTCTCTTAGTGCCTTTATCTCAAACAGATTTTAACTCCAAATCTACTTTTTGAATGACTCTTGGTATATATACTATGACCTTCCTTAACTTGTCTCTCATCATGAGACTTATTTACAATTTTAACTTCCTAATCATAAGTGAACTTCCCAGACTGCTAATGCAAAAATAATATTAATGCTCTTATGTTACACTCACTTCAGTAGACATTAAACTTGATATTGAATCTCATTCTATCTATAGAATTTATAAATACGAATAAAAGTATTCAATAATTAATATTTGATAGTTATCTCCCTTGATAAATTATAATTATCAAAGCATGAATGCATACCCAACACTAATTTTTAAAAAGTTGGATTGAATGTATGAACCCAATCACTCTGCTACCAGCAGGATATGGCACAAGATCAATCTTTTTAAGTGGAGTAATGCTGGTTTGAATTATGAGTTTTCTTTCACCTAGAGTGCTTGCTCTACTAAGACTAATAAACCCAATCTATCCTATTATTTACCCACAGCAGAGAGGGAGAAGAAATGGATATATGCCTTTCCCAAGAGCACTGGCACAAAGTAAAACAAATAGTCATGTCTAGGATTTAATCTCAAGTCAAAGATTCTATTGCCTATTACAATAACTATTATGCAAAGTGTACCTACTTTTTAGGAGTCAAGTTGGATTGTTAATTAGTTTATTGCTTAAATTAAAGCCTTTTGATATTATTGCTCTGACAAAAATCTTGCTCTAATGTGCCATTTTTGCTGTGTTATAGTATGATAAATACAAAAATCTGATTATTATAATATGAAAATAGAATCATGAATTCAATTGTGTACATACTGAATTTTGAAGACTTAATTTTTAGATAAAAAATTAGCATTAAATCTATACATGAGTAATAATTTTATGAAGTTGAAATTCAGACATATTAGAAGGTACTTGGAACAACTCTTATATGGCATCAGTCAGTCTTGTGAGATTATTGATCTGCAGTTGGATCTCAGCACAGGCTTGGGCTAGGTCATAGAGAAAACCAGCTGTTGTCCATGTTGAGGAACTCTCTCTTCATGACACTAATGTTGTCCAAGTGAAAGGCAAGGTACAACTATAACTTGAAATTAGTCTCACCACAGAGTAAAATAAAAAAGAAAGCAAACACTGGATAAATGCTTGAACCTTGCCAGAGAGCTGAAAAGTTATGGAACATAAAGGTGATAGTGATACCAATCATCGTTAGAACACTTGGAACAATCTCAAAGAACTTGGAAAAGAGAGTAGGCAAACTAAAGACCAAGAGGAAGAATTGAGATCATTCAGACCATGGCACAGCTGAGGGTGACTAGAATACTGAGAAGAGTCCTGGAAAGCTGAGGAGACTTGCTATCATTCAGAATAGTGAAGGCCACCAGCTAGTACTGGTGTGAAAACTTAGAAAAACTAAAATAATAATCACTAAGAAGGGAAAACTGAATCTCTTAATAACAGCACAAAATAAAACAATGAGAATCTATTATGTGAAAGCCCAAATGAAATTGAACGTAATATTGGACAGTTTTAAAGAATCCATCTCCCAGTTTTACCATTATGCCATGCTAATAAAGAGTTTGAATTCAGTTTTTCTTTACCTAGACTGCTTGTCTTCACCAAAACTAAAGACCCCTGTCTACTTCACTATTCACGCATAGCTGGATAGATTCATACCTTTCCCAAGAGCATTAGTACACAAAGAAATGCTAACAACTTTGTCCATACTTTGAACTTAACTTACCAACTCCATTTTTTATGACAATAACCATTATGCCATCTATTCCTCGGAGATGGTATTAAAAAAATGAATCATTTAAACATAGGATTTTTAAGAGAGTTTAGATGCATAGTAGAGTGAAGTAAGAAATCTGTAGCCTCCATTAAATTTCTCTACAGTTGAGTCATATACATAAAAGTGCAATCATCAGACAATTTAGGAAAATTCTTACAAGAAAAAAAAATTGACTCAGATGTAAGTAGCTGAGAAATTCATAAGTAGTTTAACTAGACCAATATGCATTACATAGTAGAGAAGTTTGTCTCCAGATAGGGAGTGTTTATTTAAGCTGCGGGATAGTTCCTAATATAAAAAGCAAGCTCTGTGGCCAAGTCATAACAGAAGGTCAGCCAAAGATTCATATATTGGCTGCTGGTTAATAAGGACTGATGCAAAGATGTAGAAAAAAGCAAAAAATAGTTCAGTTTAAAATAGGATACAAAAATTGCACTGTACTAAAATTATAACTAATAATCTGAAGCAACAGTAAAAAGAATTCTTTGTTATATTTTTTGGAATGGCTAGAAATAATAATGGAGCAAAATGGCATAGAAAGAGTACAAGAACAGACACAACTAAGAAAAGATAATCCATTGGAAACTGTGTAAACAAAGGAAGTTTGATATTACAGATAAATGAGTACATGCACAAACCAGAATCAATCTTGGAAAAGGAGATAGACAAAATTCATTGGGATTTTTTTGATAAAAATGGATCAAGCATTCATCATCACAAGACTAGACTCAATGAAAGTTAACAAGAAAAGGTTAACTAGTGGACTTTGCTGTTCCATTGAATCATAGAATAAAATAAAAAAGAAAGCAAAAACTGGATAAATACTTGAACCTTGCCAGAGAGCTGAAAAGTTATGGAACATAAAGGTGATAGTGATACCAATCATCGTTAGAACACTTGGAACAATCTCAAAGAACTTGGAAAAGAGAGTAGGCAAACTAAAGACCAAGAGGAAGAAGAGTCCTGGAGAGCTGAGGAAACTTAGAAAAACTAAAATAATAATCACTAAGAAGGGAAAACTGAATCTCTTAATAACAGCACAAAATAAAACCATGAGAACTAACTATGTGAAAGCAAAAATTGATAATACAAAAAAGAGCTAGTGTAGGTTATATGGTGATAGAGATGAAATGATTAATCACAAAATGAAATGCTACTAACTGGCACAAAAGGAATACAAGACTAAGAATCACTGGTTGGTTGAAAGTGTTCTATGGCATGTCAACCTTTATAGGTTTTTTAATGCCAAGTCCTATTTATACATATATATCAAATATGATTTGTAAACAGACTTTGTTGATAACAATTTTCAAACAAGCCAGAGCTCATTTGTTCACACACAGTTAAAATGTTTCAAGTATTGCAATCTAATACTGATTAATTTATTTGCACACAGTTAAATGTTTTCACACATAACTATCTAACACTAATAATGCAATTTGATACTAATGATTTGTTTGTACACAGTTAAATGATTTTAAGTATAGTTCTATTTGATCCATTAATGGGACCACAGAAGTACCAGCACTCTGGATCAGAGTGGACTTGGGAGTAATAGCAATAAAAGGATATTCCACAATCTCCAGAACTGAAGCCTCAATATCAGATGATTTAGTGTCATATTCAGGACACTTGTCTGGGAGGGAGTATTACTCCACTGCAGAGATGCAGCCAGCATATTCTTTAACCCCAGCTGACTGAGCTAGTAATGACTGAGTAGGAAAGGTAATTTACAAAGAATTATGCAAGGGATTAAAATTCAACCATACTGACAAATGATATATGCACAGATCAGAATATGTCCAACAAAATGAGATCTATACAATTCTCTAAGACTTTGAGATACAAACAGATCAGCCGATTTAAACCAAAAGACAAGAAAAAACTTGTCTTTTTAGGATTTTGGCATTCCAGCAGACCATAGAGTGAAACAAAAGAAAACAAATTCTTGGATCTTGCCAAAAAACTGAAGAAGCTGTAGAACATGAAAATGATAGTGAAACAGTTCCTAAGGAAAACCATTCTGACCACTGTACTGTTAAAATCAGCTAGAATACTTAGAACTGTCCTGAAGACCTGAGGAGACTTGGTGTAACTCAGTTGAAACTGGTGAGAAAAACTAGCATGGAATACAATAATGAAGGCCTATATTTGTTAAATATTGGTCAGATTGGTACTAAAAAGTTGCAAAATCCCTTATTTAAAAACACTTTGCTTCATTATTTACACATATTTAGATAAACAGTTGAATTAACAGAGATAGAAAGAAAAAAGTTAACAGTTAAAAATGGATAAATATGTTATAAAATGTTTATAACAGGTAGATATGAACTAAATGATGTAAATATATGATGTGATATGGATTTTTTTCCAAATAGATTTTGGAGTACTAATTACATCACACAAATTTGAAATGGAATTTAAACTAATGGCTACCAATGGAAATAAAATGTTTTAAAATGTTCTCATCTTTTTCATTTCATTTAATAACTTGGATACCCTGATGAAGGTCTAAAAACTAAAACATTCAATGTTGGCAAATATTTCTACAAATAAAATCATCCTTCATAGACCTGGAGTTTTTGCATCTGTAGACATTTGAGTGTGTGTGTGTGTATATATATATATATATATATATATATCTCAGGTTTTCGTGATAGGGGGCAGGTGGCCGTACAGTTGGTGTCTTGTTGGGTGTTGCTGCCAGGACTTGTTGAGGATTGCACGCAGCAAGCAGAGATGAACTCATAAGAGATGTACTCTTATGGATACCTACACACGGCCGCGCAAAAGCAGGACGACCAGCACGAACGTACATTCAGCAGCTGTGTGAGGATACAGGATGTTGTCCTGAAGACCTGCCTAGGGCGATGAACGATAGGGAGGAGTGGCGAGAGAGGGTCAGGGATATCCGTGCTGCCAGCACGATATGATGATGATGATGATATCTCAGGTGATTGAAAAGTAAATCTCTGTTGTAAAAATTGTATTTATTTCTTGACTATAATTTTTACAGGAAATGAATACAAGAAGAAAATAAGATAATCAGTTACTTTTCAATCACCTGGTATGCAGGTGTATATATATATATATATATATATAATAGTTTACTATATTTATAAATAAATGAGTGCTCAATGTCAGTGATAGAGCATATATAAGTTAAAATAGTGTAGACATAATCAATGGTGCTTGGTAACTGTCAATTTCTCGCTAATGCAATTATTGGTCAAATGATTGCATAGGAGAAAAACTGACAGTCACCAAGCATCATTAATTCTATGTCTATGCAATCCTAACTTATATATATCTTAACTTTGGTCAGTTTTTGTACAGTTTTGCTCTATATTTGCAGCCACTAACGTGTCACCAAGAAAAAGTCTTAAATAATCATATTTAATGAAACATGTTTAAAAGAAAATTTGCTGCCTAAATACAAATTATACAGTGTATATTTTGGCAGCAATTTATCTAAACAAGTTTGGTTAAAGACCATCAAACTTTTCTTTTTATGATCTGTTTTTTCTTAACTTACTAGTTTCTTTGTATCTGGGTTAAGTTGATTGAGAAGTTGGTCTAACTTCTGCTCCCAATCACTTTCAATTATATCGATTGTCTTCAGTGAATTTAAAAAAACTAATTGCTAAAACTATTAAAAAGTTAATCTAACTATATATACCTAGCAAATTCACTAACAACTTCCTACAAATTTTAAATTCTACTACCCATCCAATAACTGCATGATGGTATCACTTGACATTGATAACCTTTTGGTCAATGTTCCAGTTCATGAAACAGTTAAAATAATAATAGAAAACATTTATAATCATCTTTCAATTCTTCCTGCCATAAGATTAAAAATCCTTGAAACCTATTCCATACCTGACAAGTTCCCTTTTCTGACCTTTGAGGCAAAACCTTTATACAAACTGAAGGTGTTTCAATAGGTTCTGCCCATGACCCTACAGTTTTAGAATACTACATATCCCACATCAAAAATATAATATTCAACACAAAAATAAGTAAAACTACAATATATGTTTTCTACGTTGATTTCTTTGTTGTTACACAATGCCATGATAAAATAAATAAATTCATACCAAAAATTGAAGAAAATTCAGCTCTAACTTTTACTACAGATCTTAACGTCAACCAAAATATTCCTTTCCTAGAAGTACTCACTAACTCCAGTAACAACAGCAAATTTACTACATCCATATACAAAAAATAACTAGTCACAACTCAAGTCTACTCAACAGTTATTGTGGATGTCCCCCAAAATATGAAATAAGCCTGATAAAAACTTAAGACGTATCTTTTGTATCTCCTCACCCCAAAAAAAATTTCAGTAGAACTCACAATATAAAGCAAACACTAGTTAACAATAGTTTCCCCAATAAATTTGTCAACCAGCAAATAAACTCTCTCTTCATACCATTTCCCAAAATAACAAAAACGGTAATAATAATATTAATAACACTATTATTTTGTATTACCGGAATCAAATGCACAAAAAACTATAGATTAGATGAACAAACAATAACCAACATTATACACAGATACATGAAATTCTCCAAACGCCTGAAACAAATTAAACTCATCTTCAAATTTAAAACATCAAATCAAACCTTAAATCCTATCTAAACCAAACAAATGTAGTTTACAAATTCTAATGTCCATTTTGGGAGAGTCTCCTGAACAACATATGAACCCCTAAAACCTACATTGGCCATACAACCACCACGTTCTCAGTGTCTTACTACCTCTCTGATACCAGTGCCATTAGATGACATAAATACAACACATAGTAATAACACAGATAAATTCACATCTGCTGAAGTAGGAAATATTTTCACTAAAATCATTTACAAAAATAACAACAAAAATAGCCAACAAATCCTCAGTTATCCAAGTTATCAGTATTAGAAATAAATAATCTGCTGAAGTAGGAAATATCTTCACCAAAATCATTTACAAAGATAACAACAAAAATAGCTTACAAATCCTCGAAGTTATCAGTATTAGAAATGAATAATCAACCAAATAAAATAGAATTCATCACGAGCACTAATATATTAAACATCTTCAATGTCCCGCATGCTAACTAAAGCCCCCCTCCCCAATAATAAACTCTTCCAACAAAATAAATGTAGTACCCAAACTAAACAAAAACAAACAATACTGACAAAAAAAAAATCCCCTGCAGATGATCAATCAATATGATCAAAAGTATTTGGGTGTAGAACC